>LGRX02002342.1:0-24108 GCA_001247695.2 Cymbomonas tetramitiformis
AACACAATATTCGATGAAAATGATATTATCATATGTCATTTTTGGATTTATATATATTTCAAAAAAATCAGGGTTTAGTGATATTTATGCGCGAAATAGGGATACATAAAGGCAACACGGTAGAAAAGTGCAGTATGCGTACAATGAAAACACCGAAATATGCATACATGTATCATTCTTTATTCAAATGTTTACGAGTAGAGTACTTTTCACCCTATACCGTCGAGGCATGACTGATACTATCAGTCAGGGCGGTCGACAAATCCTACTATTTTAATCATCATTCTCATCTGGCTCATCTTCTTCTAACTCTTCTTCCTCAGATTCGGCAGTGGCCGCTTCCTTGCCCTTCGCCGTCGGTTCGCTCTTCTGTTTTGGCTTCGTCTCGGCGTCCTGATCGGGCTCGGCGTCGAAATTGATCAGCCGTTGCTGCGCAGAGCTGACCATGAACTGGTCGTGGTCGAAGCCGATCGCGTTCATACCACACCTCATGGCGGCCATGGACGTCGAGCCGACGCCGCGGCAAGCGTCGAGAATCCAGTTGAGTGGATGGCCGTTCTCATCCATCTTGCCCGGATTGTCACCGAGCATGTGGCACTGGATCAGCTCCATCAACAGAGCTTGGGGTTTCAGATGGTTATTCACGGCTTTGTTGTCGCGTTTGAACATCTGGTGCACAACCGGGAAGCCGCGCAAAAGTGACGCGCGGCTCACACGTTCACCTTCTCCAGTATCAAAGTTGAACATCCACTCCGGCTTTTTAGTAGACTCCCCCTGGGCATCGCTCTTTACATGGTACCCCAGGACGCCACATTCAACGTCATTGTAGCGCACGGTCCTGTTGGGGTTCATGTTCACGTTCTGCTTGTGCCAGAAGAACCGCTCCGCGCGGCCGGAGCAGTAATTGTCAATCACCTCCAGGAAATCGCTTTGTTGGACGAAACCGCAAAAGATAGCGATAGTCCATGCCGGGGCGGTGGTCTTGGCGTTGAAAGACTCCAGGAACGGTTGCACCTCCTCCTTGGTCATCGCGTCGGGAGTCTTCTCCTTGTCAAGGGCGTAATTGCAGTCGATGATTGTCCCCGTGAAGGGCAGCCTCGGGACGTCCTTCATATCGCTCATGCTGCCCTTGACGATCTTCCAACGAGGGAACATCGGCACGTTCGTCTCATGTGTGGGCTCGTCGTCCTCAAGGCCTGCCTCTCCTGGAACCTTAAGCTCCGGCCCCTCGGTCCGCGCCTCCCGATAGAGTTTGATGTCGACTTTCACCTCGACCTGTTGCAAGCCTTGGATTTGCCCCGCGCTTGGCGCCTGCGCTTCTTTGAGATTCGCCCGCGCGTTCTCGACGTAATTGAAGATCGCGTGCGGAACTTCCCCAGATCCCCCCCGGCGCGCTCCCCCCTGAGTTGAAGGTAAGCAGCCGATCAACGACTCGATTTTCTCTTGGGAGCTCCAGTAGGGGGTGAACTCGTTCTTGAATTCGTCCCAGGTTTGCAATCCCGCCGCGGACACCAAGTGCTTCTGCACCATGCGTTCCTTCTTGAACTGGCTTATCATCAGGCCCCCCTCTTTTACTGACAACTCCTTGTTGATAATCTGGCGCAGATACGTGTCCACCTTGTCGAACTCCGCCTCCCCCGCCAAGCCGCCCAAGTTAATCCAGAACGTCATACCCATGGATTTGGCATTGTGGAGAAACTGAGCTTCTTCCACCAAAATGCCTGCCCCTTTAGACGAGCCCGCTCCGTGGTCCCCGCCTCCTCGTTGCACCTCGTCTTCCATCTGCAAGTAAAAAAACATTTTTAGCATGTCTTAAAATATAGAAAAGGATGCTTTGGGGGGTAAACACTGTTTGAAGCAGAAGTAAAAAGTAATTTACCTGTCGGTTGGAGGTGCCCTTTTTGCCAGCTTTCTTGGCGGGTCCCTTAGCGGGCGAAGATGAGGCCTTGCGCTTTTTGGTCTTCGAAGCCAAAGGGTTTTTCATGGTCTTCAGCTCAAACCTTCTGTAAGCCTCCATGATGCTAACGCAGAGGTCCCACGTCTGCGGCCGGAAATTGGCAATTGTCCAGTGCATGAAGTAGTGGTTGATTTGAGTTTCGCCGAACACCGAATGCTTGGACATCGCTACTTGCTTCACATGCGTCCTCATAGCTTGGTTCAAGTGAGACATTACGGGGTACCAACTTGTGACCCGATCGAGGTGAGCGTTGATGTCATCGTCCAGCGTCTTCACCGTCACCTCTACCGCAGGGAGTGCATCAGGGTCTCCCTCGCGCTCAGACGTCTGCACATTCTCCATGTACTGGAATCCCTCGGGATATTTCTCGGGATCCGGGACTGAAAATCCATGCTCTGATTCGAACTCCGCCATTTTTTCCACCAGCCCTCCGACCTCGTAATACCCAGGTTGATAAGGGGTACCCCGTTCGGTGTCCTCGGGGACGCCGGCGACGAACTCGGAGATCAACGCTTCTCGGTAAACCCTGTACACGACCCCATGCTTTTCGAAAAGGGTCGAACGAAGCCCTTGCATGAACTGGGTGTTGTCTTTGCCTTTCGTCTTCTGGTCGATTTGGTTCTGCATCTCGCCTAAAAACCGAATCATGTCAGGCGTGAGACCGATGTAGATCTTGCTCTCGAAGTGCCAGAAAGCTACCTCCAACGGGATTTCCTCGTGACACTCGTCGGTGGCTTGATAACAGTGCTGGTGCCCAAAAACCTTGCCTCTGTATTTTCCCTCGAGAGCTTTTCTCAGGGAGAATTCGGCACGGGTTTTGACATCGTCGATCGCAACAAGACCCGCATTGAAAGGGGCCCACGGGTTCTCCTTCCTGCTGGACTTGATCTCGTTCACCCAGCCCCTCTCTTGATCCCGGCAGGCCTCGTACCCCGTCGCGTGGTACAGGCATTCAATGGGGAGACGAAACACACTCCCTTTCTCGGCCGCCTCGTCGGTATCCATCGGGTTCGGCCACCGGTGCTCCATCTCGATTTGCCTGCACAGCTTTGCTTTCTCCTCATAATCCATCTTTGCTGCATGCTCCACTGTTAGCTTAGCGTGCCACCCATGTGCAGCCACCTCGGCTGCCTTCCTTGCCTCAGATGGGGTGGCCACTTGAGACATATCCACATTGGCGCCCGCTCCAGTATACGTTCTGGAGCCACTAGGTCCTTGAAGGGCGCGTTCGGCAGCACGCTGCACATCCGTTCTCCTGGCAGCCTGGGACAAGACGAAACTGTTCATTAGCTAATGAACGCTTTCCGACCAGGGACAGGCTCAAGGCGCGCGTTTCGAGGCGGAAAGCGTTCATTAGCTAATGAACGCTTTCCGCCCAGGGACAGGCTCAAGGCAAGCAATTACAGGCGGAAAGCGTTCATTAGCTAATGAACGCTTTCCGACCAGGGACAGGCTCAAGGCGCGCGTTTCGAGGCGGAAAGCGTTCATTAGCTAATGAACGCTTTCCGCCCAGGGACAGGCTCAAGGCAAGCAATTACAGGCGGAAAGCGTTCATTAGCTAATGAACGCTTTCCGCCCAGGAACAGGCTCAAGGCGCAAGTTTCCAGGCGGAAAGCGTTCATTAGCTAATGAACGCTTTCCGCCCAGAGACAGGCTCAAGGCGCGCGTTTCCAGGCGGAAAGCGTTCATTAGCTAATGAACGCTTTCCGCCCAGAGACAGGCTCAAGGCGCGCAAGGGACGTACCGAAACGTGCGCAACAGGTATTTCGCCACCAAGGCTGAGGGCATCAGGCACTGCCGGTGGCCGCCTGCTTTGCCAAAAAGGAGCTGTAATCGACGATTTCCACGCCGTGTTTACATAGCTCGCTATATAGAATTCTTTGCTTTTTCCTTGGTTTTCTGCCCTACTTTTCAAATCTTGCAAAGCTGAAAGCCGATTCGTGTGCTTAGGACAGCTCAGGTCTTCCTCAAAATTATCGCTGTCTAGTTCGATCACAGTGTGCTTGTTTTGTTTAAGAGCGACGAAATACAAAATTGGAATTTTGTTTTCAATTATACTATACGCAACACGTCTTTCTGTAAGAAGATGACCTCCTTCTACAGTCGTAGAGCTGTATTGAGGAAAACTGTAAATCATTTCTTCACCCATATCGTTTGGGTCTTCAGGGTGGATTATTATTCGCAAGGTGTCTGCAGGATTGTCGGATTGTAGCGTTCTAATAATGCTCCACTTGTGGCCAAGGTACAACTGGAAAGTATGATTTTCCCTCAGTGCTTGAAATGTTTCTGCTGTCGCCATACTGAAATGAGAGAAATTGGCTGTCAACTGTGAAAGGGGTGTGTGTGAAAGAACTTTGGAAAAGTGATGTAACTTTAGCAAAATATTGTAAGTCATTTCTGGCGGCTGAAAATGACATGTCAAATATCGATGACGATTTCCGTCAAAAATGACATCTGCTGTCGCTTTCTGATTCGGTCTGTTCAGATCAAGGATATAATTTTAAGATATGCTGGTGTCATTTGCGCTGAAATCGAGAATCGATCGATTCAGTAAGATAGAAATTCTCCGTTGACTCGCAAGTTCATATCATTTTCAGAACGAAAGAAACGGCTTCATAAGCTAATGACGGCTAATTTTGACGAAAATATGTTTTCTATTCCTTTTGATGAGGGTTGCGAGATTATCTGCAAACCGTGCCCGGGAATAGTTATTGAAGATTCTATGGAAATAGGGGCTGACTTTTTTGATAATGAGCCAATTCCAAGCACAGCCCCGAGCGCAAATACGCAATTGGTTCTTTGGAACGCGCCTTTGACGTCTAGATCGGAAGTTAGCTCTAATTCTTCACGCGTTTCCGGGACACGCGCTTTGCGCGAAATTGACTTACAAGAGATAAAAAGCAAACTAGAATCAGAATTTTCAGAGACAAGTTTAGACTTGCTTAATGAAGACCCTCTTCGGTGCATTAACCCCTAAACAGATGAAACTATTTCGGGCCTTTTTGGGGCAATATCGATTTTCGCCACATATGAATGATGTCCGTTGCATACAAGCGCTAGCCAACTCAACCATGCTTTTGGTGTTGATTGACCCAACATTTTGATATGTTATACGCGCAATTTGACGCATTATACCCGCCAATATATCCAAATTGCCGCCACTATTTTGGGGTTTTCCAAACGTAAAATTTTATTTGACCATTGATAAAAAACGGTATGGGTATCCCTCGGCGCACAGGACACCCTCAAAGCATCGGCTTTGATAAGGGGTTTATGTTGGTATGCCGCTTGGGGCATAGATACCACGCTTATATGTCGGTTTGAACCATTATTGTGTGAAAAAACAACAAAAAACAAAAAAACACACACATTTTCAATATTTTCCCATACTTAAGCACCGATTTCAACATTTTGGTGGTTTTCACTGCTATACTGGATATATATGATATATCATAGATGAATAATCACGCGGGTGATGTCAAATACCATCCGAAATGTGTTTCAGGCCCATGCCACCGTCTAGGGCAACAAATATCCTCATTTCACCTCGATTTCTTACTTTTCACACATCGCTTTCCACAATCATTTGACACTTTTTCATGGATGAAAATGATACTATGTGAGATATATAACATGCATATACCTAAAAGCAAGTACTTCACCTTCAAGAATACACATGTGCGCAAGGCCCCAAACGGCGCAAGAGCGATTCTAGCAGCGAGCAACATCGTTAACACCAACAAACTAAAAAAACATCGAATGATTTTGGGTCATATTTGACCCAAAAATCTGTTTAGGGGTTAACGGTGAAGTAAACAAGCAGATTGTAACGCGCAAACCGTACGAATCCGACATACGCAAGAAACAATATACAGGCGTAATTAGTATCAAGCAGCGACGTTTGCAGGCTGACAGTATATCAATGGCAGAAACCATTAAGTGCAATTGCAAGTCGTACTGCTGTCTATCTTTCTCATCGGCAGATATTAAGTCCTTTCGCGAAAATATTTTCAGTATGTCGCAAAAAGATAGGAAGGAATACTTCATCAAAGACTTGCTAAAAAACAGTTCACGATCTGAAGACAAATTCGACTTCAAATACTTTTTGGCCAAGAAGCAGGTATGTTTTTTTTTGAACTCGTTCATTAGCTAATGAACGGTCTCTGGCCAAAGCGCGACTCCCACTTAGACACTTTGGCTGCGGGAACCGTTCATTAGCTAATGAACGGCCTCTGGCCAAAGCGCGACCCACACATAGACACTTTGGCTGCGGGAACCGTTCATTAGCTAATGAACGGTCTCTGGCCAAAGCGCGACTCACACTTAGACACTTTGGCTGCGGGAACCGTTCATTAGCTAATGAACGGTCTCTGGCCAAAGCGCGACTCCCACTTAGACACTTTGGCTGCGGGAACCGTTCATTAGCTAATGAACGGTCTCTGGCCAAAGCGCGACTCCCACTTAGACACTTTGGCTGTGGGAACCGTTCATTAGCTAATGAACGGTCCCTGGCCAAAGCGCGACTCACAATTAGACACTTTGGCTGCGGGAACCGTTCACTAGCTAATGAACGGTCCCTGGCCAAAGCGCGACTCACAATTAGACACTTTGGCTGCGGGAACCGTTCACTAGCTAATGAACGGTCCCTGGCCAAAGCGCGACTCACAATTAGACACTTTGGCTGCGGAGGAGAGTGCTGACGAGCATGCGACGGCCGTCCCGCTTGCAGACGTGCAGTGTTGGGGGTGTCTCCCAAGCGTCTTAAATTGGCATGACCTACCAAAACCCTTATGCTTTTTTTGGATAATGTGTTAATAATTTTTGAGTGACAGTGTCTTTTTTTGTAACAGGTGTGCTTTAAGTTCTACTATATGGCTTACGGCATCAGCTACGGGTATCTTCAAGACTGTCGAACACGCGTGCTCGAGGGCCGACACACGTTTGTTCATGGATTGACGTACGAGGAGGACAACCGCAAGGTCTCCCTGAAACGCGAGTCGGTCGTCGCATGGCTCGAGAAATACGCGGACGAATACGGACAACCCCAACCTCACAAACCCGAGAAGCACCTTTCAGATGGATTGACCATCGAAGAGCTGTGGGACGAGTACCTTCAGAGCTTGGGTGAGAATGAGGAGAGCAAAAAATTCTCTCTCAGTTACTGGTACAAAATATTTGAAGAAGATTGCAGCAAGTGGCTAAAGATTCCATCGGTGAACCGATTTTCTCACTGCGATGTTTGCGCGTCCTTCAAGTTATTGAAGGAAGGCTTAACCAAATCTCAAAAAGGTGAATATTCATGAATAGCTTTGTGATGTGTTTATATGTTTATGTAATTTGTTCTCTGACCCGAATTTGTGTATCATGCACAGGGCAATACAACGGGCCTCTCAACAAACATCTGGCAATCGCACGAGCGGAGCGCCAGAAGTTCTACAAACATGGTCGTAAAGCGAATATGACCAAGAGCATTGCCATGAACAAAACTTGGCATAAGTATGCCTCGGTGATCATCGATGGCATGACGCAGTGGACCACCCGACTGCCACACTTTCGACGTATCCCTAAACATCTGGACTCTAAGGACTTCCTTGACGTGCACAACATGGGGAGCATGATCGAGAACGTGGGCCGCTTCATGGATTTCAACTACGCCAACTTCAAGGACGATGCGAACTTCCTTGTCAACGTTTTGCACCGGGATATCCTCCGCATTCAAGAGCATCGACGCAACGGGGACGGGGAAAATTCATACCCGATGCCGGAAGTATTGTATGTGCAGCTTGACAATGTGAGCACCAACAAGAGCAAGTTGATGTTGGCATACGCAGCTTGGCTGGTTCATACGGACGTCTTTCGCAAGGTGAAACTCAACTTTCTGTTGGTGGGACATACGCACGAGAACATTGACCAGATGTTTTCACGCTTCTCCGTGCGTCTACGACGCAAGCAAGCTTGGACGCTCGACGAGATGATACAGGTCGCACAAGAATGCTTTACGGATGGTGTAACGTGCGAGCACACCGAGAAGATCTTCGACTTCGGCTCTTGGTTTGATGGTCACGTCTTCGATTGCCACAATATTTTGGCACAGCAGGCTTTCAAGTTCAAGATGAACGAGCACGGCGAAGTGGGCATGCAGTACAAACAGTATTCCATTTCACCAAAATGGTTACCCGAGACTCCATTGCCAAAGCTTGTTTCTATACCCCCTGTCGCGGGGCCTGGATACATCAAGCCGATTCCTTTTACCGAAGAAGGCATCGAAAAGCTTGAGCATACCTTACAGGCGTTGAAGGACATTTTGGGCACAAAGCTCACGGAGGTGCACGAAAAGTTTTGGCGCGAGGATGTCATCGAGAAGCAGCGCCACCTAACTGCTGGTGGAGAATGTCAAGCGCCCGCGATACCCTTCCAGCATCCCGAGAAAATCGCCATCGAGCGCAATGCCACCTTGGTTCGACAGATAGAGGCGCCCGCGTTGGCGATAGAAGCTGCCGGGGCTGCCGCCGTCCCCGCTATACCGGTGCGCATCCAACGCCGAATTGATCGAGCGCCGATAGAAGTGTACAACGGTAAACGGAAACACAAAGGTCGAGCCCAAAAGCGAGCAGAGCAGTACGTGGACAACGCCCAGTGGGAGGTCACCTACGGCCAGATGACAGTCGGCAGCTTTGCGGTGGCTCTCGCGGTGGAATCTGAAAACGACAAGTTCGCTTTCCGCGTACAACTGAAGCGAAGCGAATGGTCGGATCCGTTGTACTTGGTGAAGGTGGAGGCGCGCTATCCGTCAACTCAACAGCTGCAATATCGCTATTTCCAACCCAAAAAGCACACCGACACCAAGAAGAAGCACCTCGGCAAGCAACTTGCGAGTCACCCAGGAGCTTTCGCAGCGCCACCGGGGCACCGACCGTCTACCGAGACTTTCGATAAGAATGAAATAGTGCTGGCATGGAATGTGGATGCGAAAGACCCCGAACGGAGTATACCGAACGAGCAATACGCGCAGATAGTCGTCGCTTTGCTTGCACAACAATCCAATCAAACGCACGCGCAAGGACCTAGGTGACTTGAATGAATCGGATGATTCCGATGAAGACGAAGCTTTTGATAATTGCGTAGCGGTAGCGGTAGCACCTGATGTGGACGCGTAAAGCAAGACGAAAAAAAAAACATGTAAATAATATGTGTATAACGTGTATATAGATTCTGAGTCAAAAGTTCTTTGTGTTTTCACTCCTCCTAGATTTCGAAAAAGTGCATTTGACCTCAATTTTGTACCATAAAAACCATTAAATCTAATGCACAACCTGCACTTGCATGTTCTTGACTGTTAAAATGCGGCTTTTTAATCCTATCATGAGGTAAATAAGGCAATATCATTTTCACATGAGAATATCATTTTCATCGAATAGTGTGTTGTTAAGACGTGGTTAGTACGTCATAAAGGAGTCCTAATGCCACACGTTAGGGTGTCATTAGGATACCGTTAGGATGGGCCAGGCATCCTAAAGGCCTCCTAAAGGTGTCCTAGCCAGTGAATCTTTTGAGGAATATTCCTCTAGGCGCGTTAAGACGCGGTTAGTACGTCATAAAGGAGTCCTAATGCCACACGTTAGGGTGTCATTAGGATACCGTTAGGATGGGCGAACTATAGGCATCCTCAAGGCCTCCTAAAGGTGTCCTAACCAGGGAATCTTTTGAGGAATATTCCTCTAGGCGCGTTAAGATGTGCACCCTAAAGCACGCCCTTAGGACACCTTTAACATGTTGTCGCCGTTAGCATGTAGCTAGCACGCCTTTAGCATGCGTGGCGTTAGCATGTTAACGGCGTCTAGTCTCCATTAGTGGGTACCGTAACGGCATAGTCTCACCTAGTATGCCGCTAACGGCGTGGCGATAGCATGTTAACGGCGTCTAGTCTCCATTAGTGGGTACCGTAACGGCATATTAACAAAGACGCATGCAAACAAAAAAAAACAAAAAAACTGCAAGTCTGGCGTTAGGATACTAAATGACATCATAAGAGCATGCTACCGGCATAATATCCGCGTAATGTACATGGCATGCTAAAGGGGTACTAACGTCATATGACTTGTATAACATAAGCTATAAGACCCAAAAATAGCGAAAAAAACAAAAAAACAAAAATTTGGCAGGGAAATGGGCAAGTTGAAGGGAACACACACCTCCAAGCAAAATGTTGGTTTTGTTTTTTTTGCCATAGATATGAAGCATTTTGTGCGCACGATTTTTTCAAAATGCGCAGGAGCAAAAAAATAAATATAAACAAAAGAAATAAAATGAAAAGTTCTCACCGCACCGCACCGCACCGCACCGTCGCGTCGCGTGTCCGAGACAGACCGCCCTGCGCCGACCTGCGCTGGTCACTCGAGCGCGACAGCCGCGACGCGACAGGGACAGCGACAGCCGAACGACAGCGACATCGATTCACGATACTGATACTGATACTCATTGTCATACTATCCGATACTCATACTGTGACACAGGTGACACGCGACAGTCGACTGCGACTCGAGTGATGCGGGATGCCGCTGCCGATGCCGCGAGCCCGCGACGACCAGTTCGAGTTGAAGATCAAGCGAAGGGGAAGGTGAACGTTGAAGTGGAATACACTCAACACTGTGTCCATCGAACTACAATAAAGAAACTGAGAGTTTTCTGATCTGTGACAGGTGACTGGAAGTATGACAGTCACCGGGAACCGATCTGAAAACTGAGGTTTTCTAATCGGTCGAAGGCCATAAGAGCCGTCTCAGTGACTGAGAAGGCTTCTTGCCGTGTTCTGGTTAACTGTGTGGAAGTGTCTCGCTGCGCGTTCCGTAGTGAGAATTTGTTCGTTGATTACGTAGCGCGGTTGAGAATTTTTATCTATATTTGTGCGCGGAATGGAGTGGTACACGGACGCTGAGAAATGCCAGCTCAAGATTACGGAGTTGGAGGCGCGACCCCAGTATGTGGCAGCGATTATTGCTTTTGGTGAGGGAGAGGAGCTTACGCTTGAACAGGGGAAGCTGATGGTCCAAATGGGTCGCTTTACCAATCGGTTGGCGCAATTGTTGGGGGACGCGACTCAAGCGGCTGGAAAGCGTGGGCGCCCTTGGGAAATGCCTGTGGACCTGGAGAACTTTCCAGGGTCTGATCGTGTGGAGCTGACCAGGGCCACGAACGAAAAGGACAAGGACAAGGGGTTGCGCAAGCAGTATGCTGAGGTCCAGCACCACTACGTCGCTCACGTCACGACGATGGCAGCGGTGAAGGACGTTCAGCAATTGGTGGTGGGTTTGGAGCTGCCTGAGGACGCGATTAGGGCCCTTGAGCGTGTAATGGACCTGGCTGAGAAGGGCAGGGAGCGAGCACGAGCTCGTGCCAAAATGTTGGCAATGGTCAGCGACAAGGGGCCTGAGTTGGGTTGGCCGATGTGCGAGAAGTTGGAGTTGCGCTCGTATGTTGACAACGAGGAGGAAGACAAGGCGATGCGAAAAGCCGAGAAGTTGGTGAAGGCGGAGAAGCAGGTGGCTGCTGCTGCAGCAAAACAGCGCGACCAGCCGAGGGGGAATTCAGCAGGGGAGCGTTTTTCTTATGAACATCTTGTTGTGAATGTACCTTCCCCTCCTTTGCCCCAAGATGGTGTGAGGATCCAGTGCTGGAATTGCCGCCAATGGGGGCACCACCAGAACGACTGTACCCTGCCTCGCGGTGCTGGTCGTGGCCGTGGACGTGGTGGATTTTGACCGTGTGGCCATGAGTGCCGTTGGCCATGAGTGCCGTTGCCGTACGTCGGCGTGTGATCGCAATGAACTTTGGTCTGTGCGGAATTGCCGGACGTAGGAATGAATTTTGAAGAACCCTAATTTGTATGGCGTGATGCCGTTGTAAGCGAGCACGAGTCTCGCGTGGTGTGAATTGTGCGAGTTTTTGTTTGAGTGCTTTTCAAGTTTCTTAATTGTGCTTTCTTTGATGCGTAGATGCTTTCTTGGGGCGATGTGTCTCGTGGACGTGTATTGGCGTCGTTGCCGCGATTGCGTGAGTCTTGATGTTTTGACGGAGTGTCGATGTGAGTGCTTAACTCCGATTGTTTTTGCTGTGTTGTCTTAATGCTGTCGGTAAATTTTGCAGGTTTGGGCTTCTGGTTTCGGCAGGCAGCAGGGCGGTCTTGCTGAGTTGCAATGCTAGTTGAGTTTGTTGCAATGCTAGTTGAGTTTCTTATTGCCCCTTTTCCGCACTGCTTTGTGGTGATCTTTGTGGGCTTGCAGCGGCCGAGTTTCCATTCAAATGTGTCATTTGTCGGCTCTGTAGCCGTAGCCGATTAGAAAACTGAGAGTTTTCTGATCTGTGACAGGTGACTGGAAGTATGACAGTCACCGGGAACCGATCTGAAAACTGAGGTTTTCTAATCGGTCGAAGGCCATAAGAGCCGTCTCAGTGACTGAGAAGGCTTCTTGCCGTGTTCTGGTTAACTGTGTGGAAGTCCCGCCCCCCGCCCTTGAGCAGGTAGCACCGTGGCAGCGGTGATCGGAGTGCACTGGTAGCAGCTGAATGGAAGATTGTTCTTGGCCCGCAGAAGGGCAGACGGATCTTTGTTAGGCTCCGTAGAGAGTAGGCTGTGGCATTGCACCTGTCCAGTACTGACTGTTTTGGCAGAGACTAGCAACAGTTATCCCTCATGGGGGCCTGCGAAGGACCCTCATGCTAGTTCCTGCTTTAAGTGCTGTGCAGTAGACTTAGCTGGGTGTTGGTGCATTGCCAACATACCTGACTTGCGATGAGCAGGTACCCTGTAGCTTTGGAGGGTTTCAGCCCCAGCTAAGTATTTGAACCGTAGCCTAACTCTGAGTGAGAGAGCCGGATATTTTATGTCTCGTGGTGTCGGGAGTGTGGGTACCCCTTGGGATAGCATCCGTGAGAGGTGGGACCTTGTGGGTACCGATTTGGGCTAGGGTAGTAGTCGTATGTCATTATAATTTCCACACGCAGTGCAGCGGCCGAGTTTCCATTCAAATGTGTCATTTGTCGGCTCTGTAGCCGTAGCCGATTAGAAAACTTTAAGTATTCACAAGTCAAAGGCAGCGGTGAACGCAGAGTTATCGGGTAGTGGGAGCTGTTTTATGTTTGTTCTTGGTATCATAAAAATACTGCACTACGCTACATATTCATAGTGAATGCGAGTGCTACTGTAATTTTTCTGCGCGCATGTCGGTGTGCTTAGCATCGAATTGAGGGGTGAACGAGAAGTAAGTTCTCGCTAGTCGTATGAACTAGATGAAGTTGGTTAAATTCCAACTCACCCCACTTGGCCTTCTTATTTTCCTTTGCTACTCTTATATTTCATCTTATGATATTTTTGCGCTTTACTATCCATTGGTTTTGAGTTGCGCGTTGTTTTTCAGATCGGCTGAAAATGAGCGAGTGGAAAGAACTAATTTTCAGCCCATGACCAACACCAAGACCTAAGGTGTGTGCGCTATCTTTCCTAGGTTGGTACATAAGAATTTGCGCGTTTTTGTTATGTGCTTGCTTTACTAAGCGTGGGTTTCTTTGTTGCGCTTTATTTTTCAGATCGGTTGAAAAGGAGCGAGTAGAGAAAGCAAATTTTCAGCCCATGACCAACGCCAAGACTTAAGGTAAAAGCTATACCCTTTCTAAGTTAGAACCTAATTTGTTGTGCTTTTGTGTGAAGTTTCTCACTTGACTAAGTGTTGGTTTATTTTTCCACTTGCTTTTTCAGATCGAATGAGAATGGGCGAGTGGAAAATCTCGGAAGGTTTTACTCCAAGACCAACGCCGAGATTTCTCGCTTGTTGCACGTTGTTTTAAAGAGATTAGGTTAATTCCCTAGAGGCAATTTTCGGACTAGAGCCTTGTTTTGAGCGAATTAGGCTACGAATGGGGCAGCCCTACTTACGATTGGATTGTATTGTGGATAGTAAAAATATTAACGTTTCTAGACTTGTCAAAGTGCATTCAACCACGCATATGCTTTGTTGTGCATCACACTTGTTTATCACACCGGTTGTGCATCACACTCACCAATCACAATGTATCCCGCACCTCACAATGCATATGCCTTCGCATCAAGCTTCCCCCGATATGAATACTCGCAACGTTCGCGTTTGACTGCTTGTGTAGTTATGGCATAGTTAGTGTGCGTTTAGTATGCGCCCTAACACACTAAAGCTATGCTAAAACCAACGTTAGTATGCCTTTACTATGTCCCAGATAGCATGTCGTTAGGACGCCTTTAGGGTGTCGGTGTTAGTATGTCCTAACGTCGTCCTATTAACATCATAATGGCATCCTAACGCCAGTTATAGTGCATGTGTTAGTATGTCCTAACGTCGTCCTACGAGCACCATAATGGCATCCTAACGCCTGTTAATATGCATTTGTTAGTATGTCCTAATGTCGTCCTACGAACATCATAACGGCATCCTAAAACCAGTTAAGATGCATGTGTTAGGGGCGTCCTAACGGCATCATATGCACGTACTAACGGGGCGTTAAGACGTATGGCGTTAGTATGCCGTTAATATCTAGTCTCCATTAGTGGGTACCGTAACGGTATCCTAACCGCATACTAGCGGCATACTAACTTGACTACATATACTGCAGTTAGTATGCCTTTAGTACACCTTTAGTACACATACTACAATTTCCTAGGACCGTAGGGCTTCTCGGATGTTTGTATTATTGCCATTGATAGCCCAGTGAGCCAAAACTTTCCTGCACATGACTGGAGTGGGACGCAGAGAAAGATTGTAAGATGGTACATCAATATCCTTCCTGAGAAGAAGATCACTGCCAAAAGACTGAATTGCACAGGAGTTGACTCTGAGGTTTGGCAGGAAGTCCTTAGTGAAAGGAAACGTTTTATCCCCGACAGCCTTTGCCCGTGGCCCCTCCCGCAGGAGACTCGGCAGAGTGTCTACCCAACACAATACTACGGAGGACATTGTGACACGTCCTACTCAAACATGGACAATATATCATTTGTAGGAACTGTCACGCATGGCCCAAATAGCTCACTCTGATGGGTTATCTTCCGAAGCATTTTGGACAGGTTCTTAGCACCACAGGAGTCCACCAGAGAAGACTGCCCCTCCTTACGAAGCTTTCTAGGCTGTGCAGACACCACACTCGCATTAGACGGGACTCCTTCCTTAATGGTAATGATAGAGTGAAGAACCGTGACCCTGTTAGAACTACGCTTAGCCGAATTACTGGTGTCGCAGAGGAAGAAGTTGTTGAAAGGGCAAATCCGTTTTCTTTAACCCCCCCTGAATGATTATCAACTCCAACCCCCCTCCCCTCTCAGATGAATCTTGGATACCCCCCCTTCTTTGGTAGGAGGGGCAACACCCAAACCAAGCCCGCCTCCCCCTCCACCCCCCTCACTCCCGCTCCCTCCACTCCCGCCTTCCGCCCCTCCACCACCATCCTTCCTCCGCCTCGCTTCCACCCCCCTTTTCCCACCACAGATGCAGCCTCGCTCCACCTCCACTTCCTGTGCTGTTTCTCCGCCGGCACGACCTTTTTAGCGCTCATCGTAGATTTGCCTTGCCGCGGCTTCCTAGGTTGATTTGACCTGGATGAGCCCTTCGGCGCGCGCTATGAGGATGATTCCAGCTCCCTCTGTTCTACAGTTGCCCGCTTGCAGGATTACAGCGGACTCGTGACTTTGTCATTATTCTCAGCGTAAATATTTTCATTATTATTAATAATATACATTTAATTTCAAAATAAATCATGTCGACACAATATACGAAGTACATCATTACTGTATAGAGCTTTATGATGATACTTACAATTATCTCTCTCTCTCTCTCTCATTATACGGCTTATTGTGATTAGCGTAAGCCAAACATGTATCATTACACGACTGATAACACTACATGTCTTATCATTATAGGCCTTACTGCACGGTACTCTCTTTCGCAACCTCCGGACCAAAATACAGCCGGAAACACTTAAGGTTTCGTAATGTTTTAGATTTCAGCAGCCCCCGGAGGCTTTGAGAGGCATCAACCGATCATGTAACGTGACCGCATCGTCCGGACTCTTGCCTGCAAGAGTAGGTTTCGTGACCCCCGGTCGGAAACCTAAACCCCAAACTAAAAGTGACACAGGTGTGTCACTGATGTGTCAGGACCTGTGTCAGGAGTGACATAGCGACCACGAGGTAGCAAGGATGGACTAGGCGTTTGATAGGGCTTCCAATCACTTCTCAGCATCAATCCGTGTTCCGCGTTAAACGATTTATGATCAATCCGAAATATTCTAAATAGCCATATCACGCCTTGATTCTATTCTAAGTTCTTTTTTCTTTGGGGATCATTTTGTCCACTCACCCCCGGCGCCCAATGTCGAGATCTAGATGTGGAAATAAGTGGCTTTCCCCCTTGGAGGGTTTTCTTTGTACTGATTGTTGCGTTGTAGGATGTCGCTCATACAACTTGATTGATAATGGGCTACATCAAAATCTGAGGGGCCATCTGACACAAAAGCTCTATTCGGTGCTCTTCAAAGTAAAGTGTTTTAGCATCAAACCTTCACAGCCTTGGGTGGGATGAATCTGCTATCTTTCGTATGCAGCTAATTTAACCCTAATTTCCTATACAGCTTATCTCTCAACAAGACACGCATAAAATAAAGGGATAGTTTTGAGTTGACTTCGCACACACTGTTTAGCGATAAGGTGCGTGGTCATCTATGGCTTGGAACTGATTGCCTGCCGCGAGCATACTTCTCTTGCACTGTTTTATGTTGTACGTGCACCGTGATCTCTCGCGGCCTTTGCTATTACAACTGCGCCATCCCGCTGCGTCGTGACAAACGTTCGATGTTGTCCACCACCGCGGTTACGATTGCGTCGTCACTGCAACAGTACACAGAACGTACAGTAAAATCGCGCAACCCAGCAACACGCAAGTGATTCCGGTATTTCACAAGCTATTTGGTTTAAAGCCGTAACAGCGAACAGTTGCACTGTTGAAACCAACAGGTAAGTCTGTATAAGTATACCTGGGAAACTTGTGACCCTCCTCGTGCTCGAGAATAACGGGGGAGGAGTACACTGTCTTCAGCAGCTGCCCGTATTCGTATAACTCGTCTTTCTTCCCATAAACTAAAACAGCTGGCAACTGGAGAGGCGTCTTAAATAGCTCGTCATAGTCGGAGTCTCTCACTGGAATGCCGCAGAAAAGTACATTTAACCCCCAGGATGGCTGCTATCACACCCGGAACATCAAAAGGATTCATCTGAAACTCTCAGACATCAGCGAGCTAGAATCGAATCGAACGAAGTTGACGACTGTGACAAAAGTGTACGCAAATCAACAAAGCAGTTTGAAGGGACCGCAACTTCTGATTCAAGAAAGCAGGGCAGAAGCAAACCTTCTCATCACGTTGTCGATAACGCGCCGTCAGCATTGTGATGGGGATACAGCCTTGTGAAAAGCCCAGTAAAACATCGAAGGGTCCCTCTTTTGCGACAAAGGTCTCTAATCTCTCCAGAGCAGTGTCCACTTCGTTATAGTAAAATCTAACAGAAAGATCCAACATCGCTTCATAATAATCGCGTTCAGGTGCCGAATTTTTCACCCCATACCAACCGAAATACGGACCAGGTCCGAACATCCTCTCGATTACCGGGTGAACGGGATCATTCCAAACCCTAGAGCCTTCTAAATACGAAAAAATAGCTTTGTCTCCAAGTTTATTTCGTAGCTTCCCGGTCTGGTACTCCATAACTTTTTTATTTGTGCCACCGCCGTGCAAGCATAATATCCTCAGCGGGCCTTCCCTTGAGGAGCTCAAAATTTTCTGACGGCTTGCCTCAAGTCGATCGAGCTCGTCGAAATCAATATCCATTCTTATCGCGCCCTTCGACTTTGCCTTCCCAGATGCTCTGTGTCGAAGCGTCGGGCGCAGGGCGCTAATATGGAATGCACGGTTTGGCAAGAAAGCTTGCCGGCAGATACCAACGTTCATACAGATTATCACGCACAATTCTTACCCGCCCCAGTGAGTGACGTGCAACTTCGTCTTCGTGATCAGTCTCGACTCTCGAGTGGCTTCGTGATAATGAGAGCCACTCTTCATCAGTTCATCTTCAGTTCACTTCTCGTTCTGACTTCATCTTCAGTTGATCAGTTCAGACTGTCGATGTCGAAGAGTCGAACCGGAAGCGGAAGGTCATGCGATCCGATGGCTCATGCCGATCCGGATGGTCACTCGTCCACTCGTCGCGTCGCTCGCTCGGCTCCGTAGTTCATGGTTTTTGGGTCAAAACGTAAATGCATTTACGAAACACTGTCATCACAAAAATTACGCGGTCCAGATGGGCGGATATTACCATCGGACGATTCTACTGATCTTTCTGATCGTGTATCCGCTAGGCGCCTTCATAAATGCATTTATGAATTCTTTACAAATGCATTTATAACTTTTGACCCGAAGAAATAGAGACGCCACTCGAAAAATCGAAGTCGTCCGATTGTGAATTTTAGGGTATCAAAATGACCGTTAGATCAGCCTGATGAAGAATATATATAACACCCGTATGTGATTCCGAGCAGGGCATATATCTTACCGTGGCGGGCCGGCCCGGGGCCATAGCGTGTCACGCCGGGCCGAAAGCGGGCCGGGATTGGATCAGGCTGCGGACCGTAGACGAACCGTGAAAATCTCAAAAATTTACGCGAAAATTTCGATTTTCATGATAATCCCATACTTAAAATTCGAAAAATTCGCCTGCGGCGGGCAATTTTCGAGACTGGCCGGGCTGGCCGAAACCGGGCCTGAATTTTTTGCAACTGCGGGCCGCAAAATAATTTGGAAGATATGCTGGAATTGACACTACGACTAGTTCGTACAGTCTAGTGTCATTCCTGTATGTCATCTTCGGTGGTCAGCCTGTGTCACTCATCTCGGGTATATATCGTTCTTATATCCGAGTTTAGTGATCCGTTGTTTCACCGTCGGCAGCGGGTCCCCACTGCCTGTTCAGCTGTTTCCAGCAGGTTATGGTCCTTCTCACGCTTGCGTGAACTGAATTTTAGCGTAGAATTTTATTTCATTTCCGCCCTATCTTTCGGTTGAGCGTCTCCACGCCTTGTGGGACGCTTTAGGGCAGATTCTGCGTATTTTCTGGAGCGGGAGGCGGCTGCTTACGGCTTTGGGTGATTTCGACGAGGTGGCCCTACGTTTCTGGACGCGTGCAATACATCGTATTGAACACATATTGCAGGCATATTGCACGCGTATTGACAATAAATGTTCAATACAATAAAAAATGTTACAATATGTGTGCAATATGCCTGCAAGCGCTCCAACATGTGTGCAACATAGTATTAGAATGAGCCCTCACGTATTGGAGACATATTGAAGTTCTGATGCAGAGAGTTATTTCAATATGCCTTCAACATATGTGTAGTATAGGGTTGGAGACATGCACCATGCATGTCGCAAACACTATGAAGGCATGTTGCAGACATATTGCCTACATATTGTATACATATTGTAAGTCAACATTCAATATGTTGGATACACACTGCGGACCTACTGCATACGTATTGAACATGTAAATTCAATATGTTGTATATATATTGTGGACCTATTTAATATGTATTGAAACGGAACATTCAGTATGTTGGATACATACTGCGGACATATTGCATACGTATTGAACATGTAAATTCAATATGTTGTATATATATTGTGGACATATTGAATATGTATTGAAACGGTACATTTAGTATATTGGATACATACTGCGGACCTATTGCACACATATTGAACATGAAAATTCAATATGCTGTATATATATTGCGGACATATTGCATATGTATTGAAACGGTACATTTATTATGTTGGATACATACTGCGGACCTATTGCATACGTATTGAACATGTAAATTCAATATGCTGTATATATATTGCGGACATATTGCATATGTATTGAAACGGAACATACAGTATGTTGGATACATACTGCGGACCTATTGCATACGTATTGAACATGCAAATTCAATATGCTGTATATATACTGTGGACATATTGCATATGTATTGAAATAAAAGTTGCCTATATTGGATATATACTGAAGACCTATTGAATGCATATTGCACAGACATATTCAACATGCTGCAAGTATGCTGTGGACCTATTGCATATGTCAACGAGAGGCATATTGAACACAATTAATATTGAATACAATTACAAATTGTCAAATTTGTTTCACAAATGCTCCCCCTGCCGTACGTAGGCTACGTCCACTACAAGGTTTTTATTTTTGTTCTTCCCTCGCGCATGAAGGCCTTCTGCAAGAGGAGGGACGCCTCCGAGCCGGGATTCCCCACTCGGTGGCTAGCGTCCATCCCTTCCGGGAGGCGCTTGTCCACCTCCTTCATGATGTAGGAGATGGCGCTGCGGACATATGCATATGGCTTCTCTTTGCAAAGCATCTTCATGTCGAGGATATCAGTTACCTGCAGCCCCACCAAACGAAATACATGTGTCAAATATTGGAAATATAGTACAGTACTATTACAGTACTATTACAGTACTATTACAGTACTATAACAGACATATTGTACACATATTGTACACATATTGTGCACATATTGTGCACATATTGAAAGGGTTGGTGCGCACCTTGATACCGATGAGCCCCTCGGTGAGGGGGAAATCGGGGCCGTCCATGATGTGGTTGGGGAGAATATCCCCAACCGCATTCGCCACCACCAACCCGGCGAACAGCCCGACGTTGGCCTTCAATCGGCCGGTGTTCGTCACGAGTCCGCCTTTGTCGGGACGGAGCGAACTCTTCATCGCTTCGTACTCCGTTTGAGCCCCCGCGTACACCACCACCTCTTTCCCCACCTTGAAGATGTCTTCAACATTGGGGGCTTCGGGCTTGGCAAGCTTGGCGGGCTTGGCCGGTGACGCGGCCGGTGACGCGGCCGCCTTGGCCTTGCCCTTTGCGGATGCGGAGGCGGGGCCCTCCGAGGCCTTGGCCTTGCCCTTTGCGGATGCGGATGCGGAGGCGGGTGCTTTTTTGGCCTTGGCCTCCACCTCCTTTTTCTTGGCATCCGCCTCCAGGCGGTCGGCCTCCTCCTCGTCGTCCTTGTCGGGGGCGTTGTGGTCGTAGAGATAGGCGACTGCAAACAAAAAATGCTATCAACCGTAAGTTTTATGTCGTATGTGTGCAGTATGTTACAGGTATGTTACAGGTATGTTGCAGGTATATTACATACATATTGCAGGCATATTGTTGCCCTACCTTTCAGAAAGGTGCACAAGTATGCTGAGTATGCTCAAGGTGTGCTGTGGCATGCTTCACATATACTGCGAGCGTGTGTCAAGTGTATTAGAGGGTGGGAACGTACCCAGCCGCTGTCTTGCCTCCCCTTGCAAGCACTCCACCTTGCTGTTAGGCCCCTCCTCCAATTCGAATTCGGGGAGGGCTTTGAGCACCTCCATCTTCTTGGCGATTTGCCGCACCGGGCATGTGGTAGGGACCCCCTCCTCCATACACGTGGTGTACGGATGTAGCTTTTGGGGGTCCACCCACGTACACATTCCGGTTTTCGTGTCGGTGGCCCACCGGCCGATCTTCCAAATATATCGGTT
Source organism: Cymbomonas tetramitiformis (assembly GCA_001247695.2). NCBI lineage: Eukaryota > Viridiplantae > Chlorophyta > Pyramimonadophyceae > Pyramimonadales > Pyramimonadaceae > Cymbomonas > Cymbomonas tetramitiformis. The sequence continues at coordinate 21,614 of LGRX02002342.1, forward strand.
GTTGTTCACGATCGAACGGGCTTTCGCCCGCACGAAGGAGTTAGTGGGCGCGGTCGCCCACTTGCAGCGGTTTTGTACCGCGGTGACGTACTTCGACACCGCGGACTCTTGCTTCGGCACGTGAAGTAGGGGCTCAAGACGCCCGTCCTTCACGCGCAATTCTGCAAGTAATTCTCCCCAAACCCTTCCCAAATCAATATTTTTTCATGCAACGAAGGAACCAAGTTAAGTAAACGAAGCCGCATGCTTAGTACGTACCAAACTCCTCGTGACATGCTTTAATTAGTTGAGCTTCGAACGCGCTTCGAGCCCCCTTGCGCCTTTTTTTGCTCCCTTCCCCCCCTCCCTCCTCATCGTCCTCGTCGTCTTCCTTCGCCCTTTTCTTGCCTTTGTCGAGGAAAGCCAATGGGGTTTCCTCGATCCCTTTGGGCTCGCCAGGTGTCCCCTTTGCCCTCACCTTCGCAACGTAGTCAACGAAGCCCTCGTGCGTATGCTCAACGCCAAACAGCTCGCAGCTTTCTACATACTCAGCGTGCAACTCTTTGACTGACATTTTTCTTACACCTCTGCTGGCTTTTCTTACACCTCTGCTGGCTTTGTTTACACCTCTGCTGGCTGGTGCTGGAACGTGCTGGAAGGGCGGCTGCTGGAACGTCAACGTGCTTCCAGGAGGCCTTCCGTACGCGATGGGTGTCGTGCACACATGTTGGCCGCATGTATCGGGCGCATTGCACCTGCGACGACCGACCGTTAGGAAATGCATTTGAAATTTCGTCCATCGTGCATCTCGTCAATCATGCATCGTGCATCTCGTGCATCGTGCAGCTCTTTTTCTTTTTTTTTTGGGGGGGGAACGTCTAACCCGATTTTTCATTTGTGTTCATTACTGTACTGTAACCCAGTACGCAACATCTTTTCAATCACGTTGTCACAATGGTCTAGTGGTTGGCCGTCGGTCTTCAAAGCCTGCGGTAGTGGGTTCGAGTCCCACTGGAGGTATACACCTTGTCTGCGAGGAGTTGAGCTCCTCCTCGCTGGCGAAGTGTACCACCTCCATTTAAAGGTCAATGACAACCTTTTTTTTCCAGGCCATCTCAGGGGTCATTTTGGGGGTACTTCTTGAGTTACGAATTCGGCCGTTCGATTCACGAACGAGGGGTGCAGATTCTCCTAAAAATTAAAATTCCAAAATTGTTTCCCCGAAAATCGTTCAATCTGTTCAATACTACTGCAATACGTGAGGGCTCATTCTAATACGTTACCGCTTGCAGGCGTATTGAAATGGCGTATTGGAGATGGGTCGAAAAAGTGCCAAGTCAGTTTTGCGAAGATCCGTCTGACGTGGTACTGGCAAAGCTGACATCAGCAGTTTTCAATACATCTCCAATACGCCATTTCAATACGCCTGCAAGCGGTAACGTATTAGAATGAGCCCTCCCGTATTGAAGTAGTATTGAACAGATTCTCCTCTAAAAAGTTTTTTAAATTTTTGTAAAGGTCAATATGCGTGCAACCGCGTGCAACCGCCTGCAGAGCTCAAGGCAGGGATCACTTCAATACGTGAGGGCTCACTTCAATACGTGAGGGCTCAAGACCTTGAGCCCTGCCTTTAGCCCCCCCTTTCAGTATGCTGCGGAAGTGTTGAAGTGAGCCCTAAAAAAGTTGAAAAAACATGTTCTTCAATTCTGGTGAGACTTGTTATATGGACTCGGGAGCTATATTTTGCGACATAGCTTGTGTGCGTTTTTTGTGGGGGGGGTCCGAAAACCTACTTTTGGGTTATTGCTTTACTTGAAAGTTCCTTCATTATATCGTCAATATGTCCGCAGTATATGTCCAACATATTACAGCATAGCGGTTGCAGTACATTTTCGAAGGGTGATGGGCGTGGTAAAGGGGACTTCAATGCAGTATGGTCCGAGGAGATCAAATTGTTCATGGTGAAAAGCGACCTCGCCATGAACGATCCCCTCAATCATCATCACCAAGTGATGCGGAGCGACATCGGACCGGCTTGCCTTCGGCTAGAGCCGCCGCCCTCGTCCAAGGGAAGGCGGCCCCCCCCGTACAACAATCTTCGTTAGCCAAGCGCGCGATGAGAAATCCCGCGCAAGGCGGGTGCTTAGCCGATCGAGAGCCGATCAAACCTTCCAATGCTCAGGAGGTTACATCCCTCAAACCCCCTCCCAATATCAAGCTCATATTCCCGGAAGGTTGGAGTACCGCGGAAGGCTTCCGCGACCCGGAGTATGAAACGATTACGAAGAAGGAACGCCTTTCGGCGTGGATTGCGCCTCCACATCTTCCAATATCTACGAGGGAACTGGAGTTGTCCGCGAGGTAGCACCCTTTCTCTTTCTTCTCGACGTTGAGGTTGTGTCTTTCTTGCTTCACAGGACTCTTTGCTACATGTATGCAACATGGTTACCATATGTTGCATACATATTGAGATTATATTGTAGGGATCCTGGAACACATTGCAGGAAAGTCGATGC
>LGRX02002343.1:0-16935 GCA_001247695.2 Cymbomonas tetramitiformis
GCTGACCAGAGTGTCGAAGGACGTTGGGGATGGAGTAGTCGGCCAAAGCGACGGTAAAAAAAAAAAGACGGATGAAGGCCGATGACGGATCGTAGACAACCAATCACAGACGGTAGGCAGCTACGGACGGAAGTGGGCAAAGACGGAGATTGACGGAGTAGCCCACGAAGACGGATAAAAAAGTCGGCCAAAGTGACGGTAAAAACAAAAGACGGATGAAGGCCGATGACGGACCGTACCGTAGACCACCAATCACAGACGGTAGGCAGCTACGGACGGAAGTGGGCAAAGACGGAGATTGACGGAGTAGCCCACGAAGACGGATAAAAAAAATGACGGAGTTGACGGAGTTAGAATCGGCGGTCAGGCCGAAGCGAGTCAAAGAAACGACAAATGAACCACCACAGAAGTGGTCTGGCCCATAACCTGATGAAAGGAGTGATATATATATAAGGGATATATATCGCTGAAACACAGGAAACACAGGTGGTGATCCGGTCGGTCTAAAAACTGCATAAGATAAAATACTTAGGTGTTTTATCGAGTGCGGTGCGGAACGGTCGGAGCGGTGGCAGATGACAAAATGACAGGCACTCAGGGCGAGGGGTGAAACAAGGAGAAGCAGGCCCCCATACAGTGGGGGGGAAATCGGCTTCCCCGTGAGTAATCAGTACATGGTATGCTGACTGTCTTGCATGATAAATTGTCTAGTACATGGTATGCTGACTGTCTTGCATGATAAATTGTCTAGGATATTGTGATACCTAGAACATATCCTGCAGAGTGTGTACAAGTAAACACACACACACACTGGCATAAGTACTAATCAGCAGTACTACACACTGCACATACACTAGCATTCATTATACATGTTGAGATTCACTGACTCAGAGTGAATAGATCAACTATATTGTATATGTTAATATGGATACCACTTCCAAACACATGTGCGTGGAAAGTGTCAATGATGGCGATACATAAGGGAACAGGATAAGACAACATGCTGTAGGGCTGGATGGAGTTATCTCCAGACCCGAAGGCAAAATACTGCACCCATAAAACAGCTGGTAACTGTTGGGTGCAGTCCAGTCGTCTCATCCCACATATCATCGCTGGAGCAACTACAACAACTACGTTGCATATTGACAGTTGAATCAGACTTGATCAGATCAATTGCATGCAACACATAGATCAGTATTTACATGATATCTGACAATAGTGTTAAGGATAACACACACATATAAATGTGCTGTGTCAAGTTGCTGTGATTATATCCAGCAAAGTCCAGATTTGTTCTAAATAAGATATATCACTTTGATAAATCTTAAGAGCACAGACCTATGCTCAGAACAAATCATAGGTTGACAAATATCACTGAAGTGGATGTTCCTGAATGGATGTTCCCACTTAAGTTGATAAATCTATACATAATCAGAAAAGTACATTTGCTGTGCATGGGTTTGAATCAGTAAAACCCAGAATGCTGTCAACCATAAATGTTGATATACAGCACAACTCACTTATTTTTTATGAAATTTGTCATGTGCAAACGTGAAGTTCCTTCCAGTGATTCTGTACTTTACATTCCACATATACACTGAGATATGTCACCAAATCAATATTTTAGATAGCTGAAAAAGCTGTAAAATGGATAAAAATGCTCCACGCATGATTTCAAAATGAAAAATGTGTGCCCATTTTATTTAAAATTATGATTTTATACCTATTGAGGTATCAGGAAATCATAATGACACATGTCATATCTCGTGTAACGCCCTAGATATTGGGTGTGGAATATGTAGGGGTATACATATTGCTGTAACAATAAATCGCTCAAAATGCTGTACGTAAAACACATTTTGAAAATTTCGGATTGATTTTTTTGCTAAAATGAATATTTACCTATCAAATAACAATCCCTGATTTATACAGCATGTGTAACGCCATGTAACACCCTAAAAATTAAATGTGTGTAACAGGGGTGTAACGTACCTCCTGAAAACCACCTTACATTCATGTAGGTATTAAATGCAGTTTTGCTTAAAAATCTTTGCAAAAACATTATACTGCTTATTTTTTACCTATATTAGGGTTACTGATACCATGTAACACCCTAATCACATTATGGGGTATAAGGGCCACTGTAACTATATATGCCCTAAATACCACTATAATTTCGATAAACTTCGTATTTAGCATTAACATATCATGCTGTTTTTGACACAAACATGATTATGTATCGGGCAACAACCCAAGAACTGTGACAGATGATTCCTATAAGGAATGCATGCTATTTTGAGGTATTGGCAATTGACAACTGCCACTATATCACACACTTCCTTGAGGGGGGAAGAAGGTGGATATATATATATACTTACCTCATTATTATGTACGAATATAATACATGTATGTAAACATATCGATATACCATATATAACATATAAATCACACACACTCAGTTAGACAATTAGCTGAAGGTATTTTTTGTGCTGTGTTTTGTTTTTAGATGGTTACTATCGAAGAGGAAGAGCATGAGATTCCTGATATCAACCCAGATCATTCGACTTGGTTTTTCGACATACTTGGTTCATACGATGCATACAGTCGGTTTAAGGTTCCAAAGTGGATTGCTGGTTATGCCGATACACTAACCAGATATGACCACATAGGCTATTATGACAATGTCAGTCGCATGAAACCAGATATGAGCCGGTACAAGGATCCTGCCAATGAGCCTCAGGCACCAGAAGCAGAGTATACAGAAGACAGTCCTCCGATGGTCTTTGTAGACCCAGATGCAGATTCAGTACCAGCACCAGCTCCACCAGCTCCACCAGCTCCACCCAGTTTGGTCCCCAAGGTGAAAATGACACCACCTAGGGAATTCAAATCAGGACAGGACGCAGAGGTCTGGTTGGATACAGTGGACAGATATTTCCAGTTCACTTATCCAGGTGTCAATGATAAGGATTTGATCACAGTGTTTCTTACTCTCATACAGAATAACGACAGACACTATTTCCAGGTCTTGGCACAACAACCATATGCCACTTATGAGATGGTCAGACAGACGTTCCTCGGACAATTTGGTAATCCTCATAAGAGATCAGTAGCCAAGAAACACCTAATGGCACTGACTCAAGGAACCCAAACCTTTGCAGATTATTTGCGCACATTTACATCACTGGCTTCTTTAGCAGCAGTCGATTTAAATGATGTGCTAATAAAGGACAGATTCGTCACCAGTATGGATTCTGATCTCCGCAGACAGTTCCAGCTCAGATTCCTGACAGAAGAGCAGAGGAACAATCTGTCGTGGCAAGAAACCACACAGATATTGCTTGATTTGAACTACGTCATTCACTCAAAGCAATCAGAAACCCTTCACTATCGGGGTCAGAAGGAGCAGTCATCTGGAGGTCCAGCCAAGAAGGATAAGGGCAGAGGACGTGGCCAGAAGCCATATGACAGATCCAACAGAAATCGGAATTGGAATCAGAGTGGCAGCCAGAACTCCAATCAGAATCGGAACAAAGGAAAAGGTGGTAAAGGCAAGGGCAAAGGAAAAGGAAAATCACAGAATGATAGGACCTGCAATCGTTGTGGTCGTGTTGGTCACATCGAGAAGGATTGTTTTGCCACCAGGACCAATGATGGAAAGGAGATCAAGGGTAAGCCACCAGCTCAGAATCCTTTTCAGAATCAGAGACAGCCACAGAAGAATCAGAATGCTAAGGATGGGTCTGGCAAACTCATCAATACGATCGACACCTTGGTCAAGGAACTGAAGAGTCAGCACAGCATCAATGCAGCAGTTGCAACTCCAGATCCAGTTCCATCAGCTCCAGCTCCCCAGGGAAACTCTCAGGGTACTGCGCAGGTACCGGTGTTGAGAGCACCCCGAGGGTAGATCAGCCTGAAGATGCCACAGAAGCAAGTGGCCGGATTGAGAGTATCTCAGAAGAAGTCCTTTCCAGTCTGACATTGCAGTTTCAGCAGATGGACAATCCCACAGAACACATCGCACAGATGCAGTCTCAAACAGCACAGCTGAAATCACAGAAGAAGCTGTTGTTGTATAAAGGGAAAGTTTATGGACAGAGTACTCACATTTTGGTAGATCCAGGAGCCACATCGTCTTTCATCGACAGACAGTTCGCTGCTCAGCTTGGTATAGCTCCCACAGATTCTTCATCATTTTCAGTGGGATTGGCTGGAGGAAGCCAACTACCACTTCTGTAAGTATTCTCTTAAGTTTTCTTAAGTTTGCTTAACTTTTCTTAAGTTTTCTTATCTTTTCTTAACTTTTAGCGTATAAACCCCCACAAGCCTCCATACGTATAAATTGTAGCGTTGCAATTAGCTATTGGCCGATGGAGTTATACGTCGGTGATATAAGTAAAACTTAAGAAAACTTAAGAAAACTTAAGAAAAATGACACCCAATGACACTTAAGAAAAATGACCGATGACACCCACCCCACCCTATGACACTTAAGCAAAATGACCGATGACACACACCCCACCCTATGACACTTAAGCAAAATGACCTGATGACACATCCCCCACCCTATGACACTTAAGCAAAATGACGGATGACACACACCCCACCCTATGACACTTAAGCAAAATGCGTGAGGTCACATCCCCACCCTATGACACTTAAGCAAAATGACGGATGTCACATCCCCCACCCTATGACACTTAAGCAAAATGACAGATGTCACATCCCCCACCCTATGACACTTAAGCAAAATGACAGATGTCACATCCCCCACCCTATGACACTTAAGCAAAATGACATATGCTCGAATGTGATTGGCTTTGAGGCTAAGGATTTGCACACGTGTCGGTAAGGAGGATACGAAATGCAGGCACGGGATTGGTGCAGAAAGGAAGCCCTAAACCCTAAATCTACACATGTATGCAAGCAAGTGGAACAATAAATAAAGCTTACAAGCGTACGTACGTAGACGATTCACCATACTGTAGATGGTGTCAGAGCAACTGGATACCGTGTTCTATCTAGCCGAGCGACAGATGGTCTGCGCGTGTGCACAAATAAAGTGCATAGGGTGGGCACGATATGACGATGTATGGCGGCCGGATCTCTGGTTGTCTCGTTGCTCTTCTCCATCCAATATAGGCCAAGAAAGCCACTCGGTATCGCCCAGGAGGATACAGCGTTGGCGCCTGCATCGAACCATCCACCATGCCAGCACAAGTTCAGGAAAGATTGCTAAACACGTGGCCCATAAATCGAAACGGTACTGCATGTATGCATTCGACCGACGCATTGGGACCATAACGGGCCTCACCGTTGTGTATGTTTGTGTTGTTCGCGGCGGTCGCACCTCAGCCGGCCGCCGCTTTAGTACATGCCTGTGCGGATCTCGCGCACCAGGTGCACAACTTGGTAGTGCGCATCATCTTTGGTTGGCTCGAAGAATAATGCCTTTGTCCCGATGTATGCACAGGGTAGCAGTAGCTCCACCGGGTCTGTCTTGTCGACTACCGTGATTCCATGCTTCAGCAGATAAGCATCCTCCACCTCCTTGTATGCCTCGAGCCGGGCCAAGCGGCACAGCACGCGCCTGCTTCCGGGCTCTGACACCAGGTAATATGCCAGAACCTTGGCATACTGGCGCCCCGGAGGCAGCCATATTCCACTTGGTAGATCCCTCAAACCCACATCGCAGATAGAAACGTAGTAGGATACCCGTTTCTCAGCTCTGGTGTACTGTGAGGATGTGAACACCTCCGTGTTCAGGGACATCCGCACGTACACCGTGATTTCACTGCCGGGCTGCCCCGCGTCCTGCTGCGGAGTCAGCATTGCCTGCAGCTGAGGCTGGATGCGGTTGAGGCAGGGTGCGTTGGGGGACAACCGCCTGCCACTACCCAGGAAATAGCAGGGAGCGGTGGCGGCATCTGCATCCGGGTCCCTCAGCACACCGCCCAACGGTCCTGTAGGACCCGCCGCAGGTGTAAAGCACCTCTCGGCCAGCGTGTGCAAGTCACGCGTGCCTGGGTGCGTGAAGGCGTATTCCTCCAGGGCCAACTTCTCGCACATCGCATTCACAATGGCCTCAACCGGTCTGTTCTTGATCCGCCCCTCTTTTACAATACCTTTAACGCGTTGAATGGCCCGCTCCACCCACATCTCCATTGCCGCTCCCACCACCCCTAAGAACTGCTCTTGCCGGAAGAGATGCACCACCGCCAGCCGCATGTTGAATGTCAACATCTTTGTTGGCGCCCTCAATTGCATGATCTTTGCATGCGCCCATAAATGCTCCTTTGCATCCCGTCGTGCCTGTGCAAGTTGTGCATCCGATGCCGGTTCAAGCATCGGTCTGGTACCATCGACGGTGCTGGTTCCTCGCGCATAATGCAACACCGCCCGCCGTACGTGATGCCAAGCATCCTCCATATGCATGTTCCATGACACCAGCAACTTGCCAAAAACTAAAGGGCTGTAGTACACCACGAAATTCAAAAAGTCCTCCATGGTATACATGCCTGTGGATGCCGCATGTCACCATCACCCATCAACCGTCCCCTCGACAACTGCAGGGCACAACAAACCTTACATCCCTAAGGTTCAGGCGCGTGTCCATCCAGGGAGCTGTCCCCACATCGCAGCCGTCACCTCCGTATTTACCCCGTGTCCCAGCAACCATTACACCCCACAAACCACCAGGGATCAGCCCATTGGCCACCCTGGCGTCACTGGACTCCGAGGCGTTTCACATAACAAGTCGGGGGTGACCGTGGGTCGGGCTGTCGCCTCACCAAAGTACTTAACCACATCATGGTATGGTCGGATGACATCATGGGGGGGTTGGATGCGCGCTGCCCGGCTGGTCATCTCCGTTGTAATCTTGGCTGGCAACACCAACTCCGGATGCGTATTGTTGGAGAGCTTGCCGAGCAGCAGCTTCAAGAACCTTTTCACGACTCCGTACAACACACAGTGACCAAACGGGTGAGCGACTGCCCGCATTGGGTCAAAATAGGGCACGCGCTCCAGGGCACCACGGCCATGCCTTCCCGTATTCCGTGGTGTCTCGATACCAGCTTCCGTCTTTGCCACGAGTTCCCCGTGCTTCTCCTTGTCGATCATCAACCGGGCGTTATCAGCGTACAGGTCAGTTGGAGTGCCGTCCTCATTCGTGATGCCCGTCACATTCACTTCCGTAGCGTACCCACCAAAGTACATACCTCTACCTCCAGGCCCCTGGAAGCCCTCAAACACACTGTATGGATCTGCTCGGTAGCTACCAACTCCCATAAAGTTGCCCATAGTTAACCGCATCACACTATCGGCATACACCATTCCTAGTATCACAGTCAGCGTGTACGTCTTCTTCAGAAACGCGTCATACACTTCAAAGTTCAGGGCTCCCTTCACTGGCAGACCGGCTTTTCCGTGCATGAGAGCCAGTAGCTCGTTCTCGAATAACGACCACAGCACCAACACGTTCTTTTCCTTCTGTCTAGGACCTTTAGTCACCCAAAGGTTTCTGTGGAACTTGTCGTGTTGCCTCACCTGCATCCGGGGAAATAGCGCCCTCCGCCCAGAGCATTTAGCACGTTACCACGACGTGTGCACCACCGTACGGTCACATTCAAAGGCAGAATGCGGGTGGACCGAGGGAGGTGGACCGAGGGGGGTGGGCCGGGGGAGGGGGAGGGGGTACCGTGTAGTGCAGGTCTTCGCATCTGATCGCCGCCACATACACCCATCGAGTACGACCTGCCCTACCACCCTCCCCGGGCAGCATCCATCATGCCGACATCCGTGTACACAAGCTACACAAGCTGATGGCATGCGCGTTGTGGCATGCTTAAGGAGTGAGGGTGGGGGGTACCCGATGTCTGAGCTCCAGACTTGACAGTCGTCCGCCCCTGGTGAGATCACCATGACATGATGCTCAGCGTATTCCACGTTCGGGTCCCCGCCTTCTGGGGTGGGAACCGTCGACGCTTCTCGAAGCAAAGCGCCGTTAACCTGCTTGTCTATAGCCTTAGCCACTTCCGATGTCCAGAAGTCTGGTTGTTGTCGTGCGCTGCGGCGAGCCCGTGCCTCGCAGAACTCGGGATCCCGCATCCACCTCTTGATGGTATCCATCAAACCAAAGTAGTAGAACCATTCACGAGGACGCACGACCTTCCCTTTTGTCATCTCCACCACCTCAAATCGCTTTTCATTACACCAGCGCGCGGGGGCGCCGTTGGCATCTCTTTCCATTACCGCGCCGCACTCTTCGTCCGCGTTCCATTTGCCGCTATCTGGTTCTCGAGGAAACGCCCGGCACCACCTGGGACATACATGCACTGCATGCGCCATGTGGTCCTGCACTCGCAGGAATGTCTTCATCTTGTAGAGGGACGATGGCAGGCAACAGCGGGACGGTCCACCCATCAACATGATCATCACTTGTAGAAAGCGATCGAACGATGGCCGAGACCACGCCTGCGCAATGCGCAACTCCATGAAATAGCATACCGCTTCGCCAACCGTCGGGACATCGGGAGCGGTGTCACCGTAAAATAAAGGATCCCCGGGGTTAAGGTGAAGGCACGGGTCGTCAATCGCCATTTCCCCGATGTCGGGTGCGTCATCCGTCAGTTGCACCTCCTCGTCCGGGTCGACTAGGCCCTCTGCGGCCGCGGCAAACTCGTCCCACATAGCCGCCTCGGCACAGTTGTGCGCATGGAACGCCTGGCACGCGTTGCGCACAGCACCATTCCCGCACACCTTGTCAGAGTGTGTGCATATACCATGCACGCCGGAAAACGCACACCGTGATGCATGCTAGCAGCAACGTAGTAGTATTCGTACCTTCACAAAAAAATTCTCGTCGCGCAAGTCTTTATCCGCCTTTGCCTCCAACCAGCTGGCCAAAAGCTGGGCGGTCTCCTCATTTTCCTCCTCCTCATCGTCAGTGAAGTGGGTATCTTCAGCCCCAGCTTCATTTCCGCTCTCAAAACCTGCGTCGCCTGGTGGAGTGCCTGGTGCCTCGTTCTCCGCGTCACAAGCAGCTCCTTGACATGCCCCTGCAGGGTGGTCATGCTCCAAATCAGGTGCTACCTCATCGGCGATCAGCGTGTCCCCAGCGCAGTTCAGGCGTGGCATCTCTTTCACAAGCCATCTTTTTTTATACAGACTTCCGCCACGTTCATGCACCCAGTTCGTAAGCAGCTCCAACCGTGCCCGCTCCTCCGGTTTGCATGGTCCCCTCGGGGCACCATGCCCCCCTTGCCGGTGATGGAGTTCCGTTCTCAGGCTACGATGACTACGGTAGCACCTCATGACCATCTCATACACCTCGCTTGAGGTCATGCCAATCTCTTGTATGCCCTGCATCGAGCTTCACACATCACATTCCTCATATGTTGCGCGCACAAAGGTCTCCACGCATTGAGACAAACGTCCAAAACACAGGTGCCCTCCGGCAGTCCGCAGGCATCGCGTGAGGAGCTGGGCTACCGGCGAACAGCCGGTTTCAGCTTAAGCTACACGGCATCACAGGCATTACCCAGGTAGGATGGCACACACAGGAATCGTAGTACACACACAAAAAAATTATATATATGAAAATCTTGTTTGTTCTACTAATAAGGTTCCACGCGGTCTCCAAGTCGCGCATCTAATCGAAAACACCCTGATGGTCTCTACTAGCATTAGCCAAGTCCGATGACCAGAAGTCTGGTTGTTGTCGTGCGTTGCAGCGTGCCAGGGTCTCGCAGAACTCGGGATCCCGCATCCACCTCTCGATGGCATCCTTCACACCAAAGTAATAGAACCATTATTCATCGGTAGAACGATCTTCCCTCTTGTCGTCTCCACCACCTCAAATCGCTTTTCATTACACCAGCGCGCGGGCGGGGCGCCGTTGGCATCTCTGTCCATTACCGTGCCGCACTCTTCGTCCGCTTCCTCTCCTGCGCCCTGCGCATTCAACACCCTGCCACGCCCGTCGCCTTCGCCCATCTGAAGCTTTTACCACATGAAACATGCTCGCAGGTGCCTATAACAGCGCCCCCCCCCCGTCCAAAAGGGTCGTCCTTGCAGACTTGCACGTACCTCCTTAGCGCTGCCAGAATTCGGCCGTCCGTAAAATGGATGGCCTGGATGTTGCCGTCGGGGTGTGGCGCACTTCCTGCATCACGGATTTGGCGGCATCCACCGGCGCTTTTGACCACACCACATCGTACTCCTGGGTCACTGCGATGTCCGGCAGGCGAACCAGATTCAACTTCACCAGTTCGTCAAAGTCAAACGTTTCCACACTGAAATCGTCATGGAATACGGAGTAGTCGAAAGCGCCGCGCGGTTTGGGGAGTTGTTGCGTGTCGCCCTCCTCATCCGAGTCCGAGTCGAACGCTTCCACTCCGATGCAATGACACCGCATAACGGCAGGGTGGCCAAGCTCCCGCCACTCGGGGAGGGCGTCGTGCTCGAAACAATCGCGGCCGACGGTGATGTGCAGGTCCTTCTTCTCCCCCGTTTTATCCAGCTGGTCAGCCAGGTACAACTCCCCATACGCGGTGTGTGTGAAGTTCTCCAGCAAGCTCATGCCGTAGTCGGTGTTCTGGGCCAAGTTCAGCTTCTTCCGGCGAGCTGCGCTCATCTTCATCCGGTCACAGTGCGCGAGGCGTCCCCGGTTGAGCACGTTGGTCATGTGGACGTGGTCGCTCCCAGTCGGTCCCACCGTCGCGTTGCGCTCTTGCATGCTCTTGGAGGGGCGTGCACTACGCGGGGCGTTGCGCGTTCGACGTGTCGGCGGCGCCTTGACCACGGTGGCCTCGAACGCGGCCTCCAAGCTTGCAGATTTTTTAGCCCGGTTTTTTAGATCCGTTGTCCACCGTCTTTGCAGCTGCTTGACCGCGTCGTGCTCTTCGGCAAGGTCGTGCTTGACGGTTGCCACGCGGAAACCTTGCATTTCCACCTTGCCGAACACCCCATTCCAGGTGATGTGCACACGTTTCCGTGTTACACTGAACACGTGCTTGATGTGCAATATCAGGGCATCCTCCGCTAGTTGCGCCACTTGCGGCATTATCTGCTGCACCTGTCGCTGAAAGTCCTCCAGGTACGTGGCGCTCCCCATACACAGTAGCTCACATAGCTTCCGTTTATTCCCTGCACGGTGCCCGGGTGGCGCTCCATTAGTTGCGGCTGATCGTATGGCGCTTGCAAGGAAACTGAAACAGCAAAAGGAGACACTCACCTGCTCTCCTGTTCTCAATCTGCTGGAGGTAGGCGTTCCCGGTTGACTCGTGCTCGCGCTCTTTGGCGCGCTGCTGCAAACGGGGGCTGCTGCGCTGGGGGGTATTGCCGGTCGCGGTGGTGGTGGCACGGGCCTGCGGCATGCAAGCTGCATTGCCTCCTGGGGGTGGGCTAGCCGTTACGTGGGATCCGTGTCCAGAGGAAATCGGACGCGCACGTACTGGGCTGTGGGCCATCCCCAGGGGTGGCTCCTGAAGTTCGCGCTCAACGAGATTCCTCCGGAGTCGCGGGCTGTTGCGCACGGGAGTTGGGGATGGACTGGACGAGTCAAACTCAAGATTAAGTTCGGGAGTCGCCGGGTCTGCTTCCAGCGGAGGAGGTGCCCCCACAGGGATGTGGGCAGGTGTTGCCGGCAGTGCAGCATCCCTGGCTTCCGTAGTTGCCTCTGGAGGCACTGCCTGGTTTACACGTGCACGACTTGCACGCCGAACCCGTCTGACGCCAGTGCGAAATGCTCGGGCGGCTGTTCGAGGACTTGACGTATTCTGCTGGTCCGGACCCACAGCGGCACGCGGGTTGCTCCGCTCCCCAGCCCCGGAGTTCAACAGCGCCTCACATTCAGCCAGTCCCAGATGCATCCTCGCGTGCGCCTCTGTTGTCGCTTGCTGCATCTGGTCGATCTCGTCGAGCTGATCGCTGATGGCGTCCCACTCCGCCATGTTCACAACGTCTGGTCCCTCAGCCGTTTGTACCGCTGGCTGCTGCGCCGGCAGCCTCGGACTGCCAGCCCGCTCCGGTGCATCAGCGGCCACGTCCGGGAGGTCAGGCTGTTCGGGTGAAATCGTGGCGCGTTGACCTGCAGTGGGCTGCTCCGGGTGGATCGGAATGCTCGCCTGCTCCTGCACGCTGGGCGTATCGCGTAACCCAGTCACCTCGCCATGCGTAAGCGGTATTACCAGGCTGGGGAGGTTCTTTGCCCGGGTGTGGCGGTTGAACTTGATGCAGGCCTCCATGTCCATACGTTGGAACGCCTGCATGCTCATGCCCTTTCGCTTGGGAATGGTGGCACGACGATTCCTTAGGCGATCTCGTACGATCTTCTGTGCCTGCAGGTCCGTCAACGGCCGCTCGCTCTCCTTGTATCTGTCAACCATGTTTTGCACACAAAGCTTCAACCTGTGCACTGCCAGCGGGTCGTGCTTGATATCCTTCTTGTTGTCCACAATGAGTCCAGCACCCACATCGAACCCCGGGGGAACCGCCATTATGCTGGTCTCCGCGTCATACGCCTCGCCTGGTCCGCGATTCCGGGTCTTCTTTCCGGCGTTCGCCTGAGGGGGTGGGAGGATAAGGTCATGGGTGAAAAGGGCATTGAACTCCAACAAACATGGCAAACAAACAAACGTGACACACCGCATACATGAGCAAACGCCTAACAAGGCTCAGGCGCGCGCCCGGGGAGCTGTCAGCACATCGCTGCCGTCCCCTCGGCAAGCGCACAGCACAGCAAACATGGCATCCCTGTTGTGGGGGGCAGTAGGTCCTGGAAATCAAAGGGAATTTAACTCCAACGAACGAGCTACGGAAGGACGGAAATGAGCGATTATTTTACAACTTATATACAAAAGACTGTTTGTAGCCGACTGCACGAAGGCAGCGCGTTCATCATGCTTTCTAGGTGCATATGCATTCTACATTAGAATCCTCTACGAATTTGGCTCGCTTGCGTTGCATTTCTTCTTCGTTGGCTTCCTTCCTTCTGCGGCACAACGAACACGCCCAGCCAGGGCATCAGTTCTGCTAACATCTTGCACAGGGCCAGCGTGCAGCCACCAACAACACCGTAAATCGCAACCAATGCCAAAGCGCAAGCAACGGCCCGCGTCAGGAAAGCCCGTGGCAAGACGACAGAGGGGAGGGAGGCTTACTTGGTCGACGCGCTCTCCTGGCCGCCATCTCTTGTACTGCTGCGCGTTCACTCGCCAGCTGCGCCGTAGTCGTGATGCGCATGAAGTGCCCCGGATAGCTCCCCGATGACATAAGGTGCAATACCCTGATGGGCTGCGATGAGGCTAGCGTAGCCCCACTCGGCGGGCCGAAGAGTTGCATCGTGAACGGGGGGAACTGCCTGGTCTGAGGGGTATCCGGCTCAAAGGGATATTGATCAGCATCTAGACGAAGCACCCACTCATCTTCTGGCGGATGGATCCGGTACACCTGGATGCAGCGTTGGACGCTGGCCGCTAACAGAAGCAAGCCCTCTTCGGTGCCATAGGAGTGCGGCGTACTCAGTAGTGCGCGCGCTTCCAGCGACAGGTCCCAGTTGAACTTCGGCGTAACCGTATCCTCGAACTCCCCGCTTTGAACTTCATCGTATAACCGCTCCAGATTTCCCCGGAGGAGCGCATTATGTAGCACCATTCCATCGTGCTGGAACTTCACAAAGTTGCTGTCCGTGGTTCCCAGCTCGGCTGCCACGGCCCACATCCAGCAATCCCCATCCGCGGGGACATCTTCCAGAACGAAACCAGCCTTGGCAACGAACTCCCCCACCGCCTGCAACGACTCAAATCCCCGGTCGCCAACCCACTCCACCGCCTGGACCCCGCTGAGCTGCGCCTGCCACGTGGGTGGCTGGTGCGTCGATAGGTAGCCGCCGTCCTGGGTCTCCATGAGCGTGCTCAAGATCTTGGCCTCCGTATCCAGGGTGTCCGTGGCATACGACAAGATCACGGGAATATCCTTGCCATCCACATCGGCCTTGCGGACAACGGCAACCAGTTTGCCATCCTCGGCATGTATAACTGTGCTCATGCCGTGACTGTGCTCGCTGCACACCTCAGGTAGGTTCGCAGCGTCTGGTCCGACAGCGCGTTCTCCCTCCGACTGCTGTGCCGGCAGGCTCGGACTGCCAGCCCCCTCCGGTGCATCAGCGGCCACGTCCGGGCGGTCAGTCTCTTCGGCGCATTCACCTGCAGTGGGCTGCGTCTGCATGCCAGCCTCCTCAGAGGGTGCACCTTCCGCCCCTGGCGCAGCCGTCGGTGCTGACTTTGCACCATCCATACACGGGTCCGCCGCGCACATGCCGAGGGTCGATCCACACCATGCCCCGTCTGACCACTGCTGGACGCCTTGCTCGAAGACGCATGTACATCGGCACGGAAATGCGGGCTTGCCAGGGTTCCAGTTATGGGTGAGTGCGGCGGCGACCTGCAGCGCGAATTCCTTAGTGGGGCGCGCTATGGCCTGTTCCAAGTGTTTGCAAAGGAAGCCATCCGCATCAAACAATGGGCGGAACGGGCTCCTAAACAATTTATCTTGAAGCCAATAAAACTTCCTCTCATCTTCCTGCTGCCTCTTTGCCTGCGACCTTCCCCCGCGCTTGCGTTTTTTTGGAGGGTCCGCCGGGTTGGAGGGGGATGCTGCAGTCGGACCGGATGGCTGCTTGCGCTGCGCCGGCTCCTCCGTCTGGCCTCCTCGTCTGGCGGCCACCGTGACAGCCTTGATGACGGACTGCGCCGTTGGGCAACGGGCACCTGCTGCCTTGAAGAGGGGATGCTCGTGAAAACCATCAACACAGGACGACTGCACGACGGTGGCACTATTGTCGACGCCGGTGCTGTGCGGACGAGCAGCAGGGCCCGTAAGGCGCCATCCTCTCCACGATGCCAGCTCCTCACGCTTCTCTGCGGTGATTTCAGCCTTGCGCCCAAAAGCTCCGTCCAGCATTCTGCACGCCATGGCCACGTCCGCAAAGTCCACCACGGCCCGTGCCCGCGCCTCCGCTGCCGACAACGGCTCGAAACAGGCTAGGCTCGCGGGGTGCTCTGGGTGCACCTGATGCACCAGGAGAGGTGGCTGCATTTGGCCCGCCAACCGGAATGCATAGCACGCAGCGCACATGACGTGTCCGAGCTGGGAGAGGTCTGAGCCCTCGATGGGCTGCACGCAATGCTTACACGCGTACACCTGAGGCAGGCTGTCGTAGCACCCCCGGAATCGGATGTCCGCCTTGCACGCAACGCACACCAGCCGCGTGGGGAGACCATACATGACTCGCAGGGTGTGGGGCATCGGATGAATCTGGTTCTCCAGGTCAATGGTCGCGTTAGGTAACACGGACACCGCCCCGTACAGGCAGATGGTGAGCGACCGCTGGTTTCGGAAGGCGGCCCAGTCATCCGTCCTGCCTGGGCTTATTCCACGGTGGGCGACGTGGGTGGCCGGCCACATCGTCACCCACCCCGGACCACCACCATGGCGAACCCGCTCAAAAGGGTGGCTGGTGGGGTAGCCTTGACATGCGTCTGGCAACCGCATGTTGCCATCGTTCCAGATCTGAGGCAGCCGGGTGTCTGGACAGACCTCCGTACATGCCTGGTCGTCGAGGCAAAGGAGTGCCGAGAAAGTGTGGATGGCCTCTTCACCGAGGTTCGGGGCCGCGTCAAGACCAATCTCGATACGGAAGGGCGCGATGTCGAGGTGGTCGATCTGGTCCGGGCTGTCCGGACACCGTCCCAAAGCAGCAGGATTCTCGTAAAATTCATAGCCAGCTGCAGTCCGACCGCGGTGGCGAAGGACGGCGTCCACGCCCTCTCGCATGGTGCCCTGGAAATACAGGTGGACCGACTGCATCTGGCGCGCAGCGTGCACAGTAGGGGCGTCCTCCTTGATTTTCGACCAGTCGCACCTAACCTGGTAACGGGGATGCGGCGTCGTTATCGGTGGGTTTCTCGCCGTGCCGACCTCATCCGCGAAAAGCCCAGACACTTTCACGTAGTCACTGAAATCGAAGATGGTCCGGTAGTACTGATCATTGGCCGCGAGTGGCATTCGCGCTTCCTTGGCCAGGCGTATCGCAGCCGCTGCGCCATCCTCCCATGCCTTCAAGCGCGTAGTAATCCGCTGGTGAGGCTCTTCTGCAATGTAGGCGCCAGTCGGTACGTCCGTCGGTTTAGTTGCGATGTACTCGAAGGCCATTTTAGCCTTGCGCCAATGACGCTGCAATGTCGACAAGAAGTCGTCGAAGTCCCGTGAAGCCTGCTGCTGCAGTGTAATGCATTTAGCAGCGCGGCATGCGTCATCCCCGCTGCTGGCTATGGCCGCTGCCTTCGCCGTCTGCCACTTGGTCATGGCAGCTTGGCAGGACACGGCCCAGGATTTAAGCTGGGTGTACTCCCTAATTTGCATATCAAAGCTGGCCAGGGCTATGCCATCCCTCATCTCCTTCACAGCAGCCACCAGATCCCGCCTGCCATCTCGTGCTTCCCGCTGCCACGCTGCACCTCTGCCAGAAAACATATACTTGTCCAATAGGTCGTTCGTAATGATGTGAAATGCAAACGGTCGTTCGTCACCCTCCCGGCTGCGTTCGTCGCAATATGACACCTGGTCCGCCGACGGAAAGCAGGACGTCCAAGGTGGTACCTGTACACATGTGGGCACAGCACAACAAACACATCACCGCTTAGGTTCCGGCGCGTGTCCGGGGAGCTGTCCCCACATCGCAGCCGTCCCCTCGGCAGGTGCACAGCACAACAAACACATCACCGCTTAGGTTCCGGCGCGTGTCCGGGGAGCTGTCCCCACATCGCAGCCGTCCCCTCGGCAGGTGCACAGCACAACAAACACATCACCGCTTAGGTTCCGGCGCGTGTCCGGGGAGCTGTCCCCACATCGCAGCCGTCCCCTCGGCAG
>LGRX02002345.1:0-26270 GCA_001247695.2 Cymbomonas tetramitiformis
ACTCAGGCAGACCTGTCATCACACTCAGGCGGACCTGTCATCACACTCAGGCAGACTTGTCATCACACTCAGGCAGACCTGGTGAACGCCGATTCGCCTTTATGCTCGACTTGATGCCAGAGCTCTAAATGCAGCGGAGCAGTCGAGTTGGCATTCTGTTTTTCGTGTGGTCACTCCGAGGGCTGTCTTATGAGTTAATGCGGCTCTGGCAATGGTGAGGAGGCCAGGCACATCCAGCGGGGGTCCATGTAACGGCTTTCCCCACCATCTTGTTCCTTCACGGCAGTACGTACCTTCCCGTCTTGCCGGTTCCGGAGGGGTGCTTGAAGTGTGATGTATGCCCGCCTGCGGCCCGGGCACCTGGCGCATGGAGGATACGTCATAGCTTGAGCTGATTTGACGGTGGTATCTGGGGTAGCCGACAGCCGTTGCGAGTGGGGCCGGGGGAGCACACCTAGCGTACTGCTGGTGAATCATTGGCTGCCACGGATATCAGCTGGATGATCGAATGGCACAGAAAGAGTCAATGGAATCAGCGGAGGGTCTCCCGTAACGGCCGCTGTGTAAGGTGTGAATGCACATGTGGGCGTTACGGCGGGGAACAGATGACGTGGCAGGCAAGTTCGAGGGCCCGCGTATCACCTTGGAGGGTGTGGTGGAGTTTGTGGAGGCGATGGTTGCATTGCCGGGCGCTGACATGGCGCAAGTGATTGAGGACTTATCGTTCAAGGTATCTGCCCCTGGTCCCTGCCATTTCTCTGCCTATCTCGCCTTCGTCTATAACATCTGCACCTCCTGCACCTCCTGCGCGATGTTTGTCGACCCCGATTGTGCCTTCACCTCCCACCTGTTTGTCTCCTCCATCCGTGTCTCTAATACATCACATCTTCGTCGTCATTGTCTTCACCTTGTGCCCCTCCCGTGCATCCTGCGTCTCCTGCCCTCGTGTAACCCGTCGTCATTGCCGTCGACGGTTTGACGGTGACGGATCACATCTCAAACATAGAGCATCCCGCATTAAATAAAGCTGCCGCCGTACCCTGCTTGGGAGATCAAACCAAAAATAGAGCATCCCGCACTAAATAAAGCTGCCGCCGTACCCTGCTTGGAGGATCAAACCAAAAATAGAGCATCCCGCACTAAATAAAGCTGCCGCCGTACCCTGCTTGGGAGATCAAACCAAAAATAGAGCATCCCGCACTAAATAAAGCTGCCGTACCCTGTAGGAGATCAAACCAAACATAGAGCATCCCGCACTAAATAAAGCTGCCGCCGTACCCTGCTTGGGAGATCAAACCAAAAATAGAGCATCCCGCACTAAGTAAAGCTGCTGCCGTACCCTGCTTGGGAGATCAAGCCAAACATAGAGCATCCCGCACTAAATAAAGCTGCCGCCGTACCCTGCTTGGAGGATCAGCCATATCACACACTGTTAGTGGAGACAAGGTGCGCCTGGCTTATCCTTGGACTTTCGGTGGGTACGAGGTTTGTGGCTTATCCTTAGATCGATTCCTTTGGCACCACGCACCCACAGGAGACCGGTTGCACTATGTACCCACGCCGAGGATCAAATGACTCAGCGCACACTTCGGGACACTCATCCAAATTCTCCGGGGCTTCAGTTGGCTCGCTTCTTTGCCATGCAGTGTGCAGGCGCCCCTATGTCGACTGCATCTTGATTTCCGGTGGCCGGTTCTCTCTGCTCTCCTGCATCCCCATCCCTGCCCTCTGTACCTTCTGTGCCACTTGTGCCCTTGTGTACGAGTGCACGCGCCTCCCATGCGTGCCGCACCTTTAGTCGCGTGTCAGTGTCTGCCACGTGTCGTGTACCTCCACCATTCCTTGCGTGTGGAAGGGGCGGGCGGAGAGATGAAGGGTGACCTGCGGAGCATGGCGCAGGCGGAGACAGCTAAGCGCGCGAAGCTGGAAAAGGTGGCCGAGGAGGTGAAGCAGACCAAGCTGGTGGCGGCTGCTTTCGAGGTGCGCTCTTCCACAAAAGAGGGTGAGCAAAAGTACCCCGCGCGCGCCTCTCCCTACCGGCACTGCTGCCTTTGGCATCCGAATGACGATAGAGCAAATCACTATGCTGCTCGATGCAGCCTCCCTGGTGCCCGCCTTGTCAGCTCATGCGGCGCTTCTTGCTGATGCGCCCCGGGTGTTGGATCAGGCTGGGCTCATGCACCCCGGGTGTTGGATCATATCCCCCCGGTGTTGGATCAGGCTGGGCTCATGCACCCCGGGCGTTGGATCATACACCCCGGGCGTTGGATCAGCTGGGGCGTGCACCCAGGCGTTGGATCATAAACCCGGGCGTTGGATCAGCTGGGGCGTGCACCCAGGCGTTGGATCAGCTGGGTGATGCCTCATGCACCCCGGGCGTTGGATCAGCTGGGTGATGCCTCATGCACCCAGGCGTTGGATCAGCTGGGTGATGCCTCATGCACCCCGGGCGTTGGATCAGCTGGGTGATGCCTCGGCACCCCGGGCGTTGGATCAGCTGGTGATGCCTCATGCCCCGGGCGTTGGATCAGCTGGGTGATGCCTCATGCACCCCGGGCGTTGGATCAGCTGGGTGATGCCTCGTGCACCCCGGGCGTTGGATCAGCTGGGTGATGCCTCATGCACCACAGGCGTAGGATCAGCTGGGTGATGCTTCATGCACCCCGGGCGTTGGATCAGCTGGGTGATGCCTCATGCACCCCGGGCGTTGGAACAGCTGGGTGATGCCTCGAGTGGAAGCGGTGCCCACCGGAAAGGGGGTGGGCCAAACGCAACAGGAAGGGGTTCTAGAGGTGAATGACACCACCTTTGAGAACATGACCAGCAACGTGGATGCGGCGGTGATGTACCACTCGGAGTCCTGCGCGCAGTGCGCTCTACTGCAGCCCCTCTGGACGCAGCTCGCCCAGGTGCCTTCCCAGCCGCCGCCAGCGCCTCTCGCTCCGCCCATAGCAAGCCTGCAGGCCAGACGTGAAGCTTGCACAGCGGAGAGGTGCGCGCCAAGCCTCGAAGGTGCCCAGGAATTGAAGCCATTGCTCCGATCCGAGGTCGACCTTTTGACCTTCCGAGGCGGTATGCCAGCTAGCTGTGAGTGCTCAGGGCTGGATGACGAACCACATTCGAGTGCCGCAATGCTCCATGATCTCCATGTAAATGTGTTCTGCTGCGTAGATGACGCATTTGCCGGAATGACGCAAGCTGATGACGGTCGGAGGCAGCCCTACCTGAAGGGTACTTCCTCAGCAAAAAATGCGGAGAAAGTCACATCCCGCCAGCCGCCTCCGAAACTGACACGGCATCGTATCCATCGTATCATCTGGCAACCCTCCATGGTCAGGGCCTCAAACATGTCGGCGTGCTACAGCATTTCGGGTCATTGCCTTTACACCTTTCTCGATTTGCCAAATCGGGCAGCACTGCATAGCTTTTGTCAAAAGAGAGATACTTTGCTCAATTACGAGGGGTGGGTGCAGTGCCCCCCTCCCTACTCCCTTGTATGTTAGTGCTTTCACCGAGAGCCATCTGCTGTGTTCTTGGTCGAGGTGGGAATGTAGAAACAAAGAAAGAAAATGGTTGATTCCTCGGACGGAGGTTTTTTTCTTTCGGAATCGCGGGCAGCGTTCTTGGTCAGGGAAGCTGGAGACTCTTGATCTCTGCCCAACGGTCCGGGTGGAAGATACCTCGGTCCAACAAGATACCACGATCCACCAATCGGAGTGCGGCGAACTGCATAGACACATGGCGCCATCAGCCCAGTCTTAAACAACAGCCAGATGCATCGAAGCGTGCGTGCAATTTGCCCAAAGACGGTTGAGGGGTGCGCGGCGGCTACGCGCGGCGGGCTGTGAGATGCCTTGGGGAGGCGCGCTCTGCCCAGAGCACTTCCGCGGAGGGCAGTGATCTCCGAGTACTCCGCCTCTTCGCCACTGAGAACCGTAAAAATCCTGGCGCCCAGTTTGCATTTGGTGGCTCCCCTACCTCGACTTCCTGCCCCCATGCCGCCACTGAACGGGCGTCCAGCTCCAGTCCTGCTCCTGCAACGAACTCCTTACCCTGCGTCGCCTTTGCCTAGGCCTACAACGGATTCTGAATCATGATTGGCGAAGGGATTGATCGAGAGAGATTCCTTGAGAGATTGATCACGCTTTTCAATACGTGCTTAGCTTTGGATTGAGGTTCCGGTGGCCATCCAATAAGACGGCCTGCTGAAGGGCGTGTGGTCTGTGGCAACAGCGTATCCGACCTGCATTTTTTTCCACAAGTGAGTCCCCGTGCTTCACCACACCCACTTCACCTGCAGGGCTCTGAGGCTGCAGGGCTCTGGCTATGTCTTCTATCACTGTGAGTTGCCATAACAGCTCGCAAGATCTTGGGCAACACGGCCGGCTGTTTGCCCATCTTCGAGTCCTCCCAGGGTTGCACTCCGTGTCTTTAATCGGCTCTCCAAGGCGGCCGCATGCGCGATACCCTTGTCACGGTTGACCACCACATGACAACCTATCCCGTGTTGACCATTCCCGAATGGCCGCATCACCTTTGACAGCTTTGCAATAGCCTGCTAGCTATGAATTTCCTTGTGGTGGTGCCGTCACTGCCCGCTGCGATGCGATGTGGTCTCGCCCCTGCCACTGGCCGTCGTCCCTGCCACGTGGCCGTGTTGTGCGCAGCGGCCGCGTCACCGTTGGCCTAGCAGCTGCACCACCTTTGACCTTTGTGCCGAGGGCTCTTCTAGATCTCGAGCGTCGGAGATCTGCGGCGAGATCTGTGGCGAGATCTGTGGCCATGCATGCCATTCCCATTGCTCTATGGAGCCGCAGCAGCATGCATGTGGCGTTGGCCTTGAGGAGGACCTCCATCCTGTATCCTACACCTCTTTCAGAAAGTGGATGATCAGAGACCATCGTACGCTTTCTGTTGAGAAATTGCAAGCTGTTCACGCTATAGATATCGACGTGGCGGTGAGCTTTGAGCATGGAGGTGGCGCAGAGCTCGTGAGGCGCCGTGACCATTCCCGGGAGGAGTGCGTTGTGTGGAGCGCAGTGGGCAGCCTGTTAGTGTGCAACAAGGGGGTGTGGGATCGAGCGGGGTGGAGGACGTGCGGCAATGGATGACGCGAGTGGCAAAGCTCTCCGAAGCAGAGATGGATCTAGAAGCTCGGGCGCTCACGAAGGCATGGGCCGCCTCCGGCACCTTGATACAATGCCAATGCCGGCTGTAGTCGCTAACCATCCCCTGTATCCCTCCCTCCTCCCCCCATGACTTTCCGCCCTCCAATGCTCTGACCCCTGCCTTCCTCCCCTCTAGTACCCAGCCCTCACCTTCCTTCCTTCCTTCCTTCGTTCCTTCCTTCCAATGCCCTCCATCTCTCCTCCCTCTCCCTGGGCATCTGCCATTTGTTCCCATCCCTAATACATCACCATTTGGAACAGCATTTGCAATGTAACGAGTAAAAGCTTTTGGTGGTCTGGAGGTATTTCATCGATGCAGGGATTAGCTGCTAAGCAAGAGATGCAGCGCCGAGCGGAGCAAGAACGGGTACGGGCACTAGTATTTGTGTGAATGGTAGTCTGGCGTCACGATTGGTGACCTGCAAATTTCCATTTTCATTTGCATCTCCTATATGTGCAAGTGTTATTGTCAATAACCGGTTCATGAGGCTAGCTTACCGGAAGATACTCAATTCGGCACTGTTTTTGGGACATCTCCATTTGCAGTCGATGTGGGGACCAAAGGGCGAAAACGTTAGATTATGTTAGCAACCTGCGCATTGCAATGTACTGACCAAATTCTGACGGTGGTGTGCAGTTGATTAAGCTTAAAAAAGCGCAAGAAGAGGAAAAAAGGAAAACCAAGCTTGAGGAAAGGAAAACCAAACGAAAAGGGAAGCGAGGATGAACGTTCCATTTACAGATTACTTGGGCAAGTTTGTTTTAGATTATTGAATGTTGGCTCGTAGAGGATGGAAGAGGGGGTCTGGGCATCTTGTTATCGACAAAAATAGCGTAATCACGTTCCGTGCACTACGTATGCCAATCTATGCGCGATCTTGGATAATACTTGTCTCGCTTCATCAAAAGAGACTAGCCCGTAGTCTCTGTGGTTTCGGTTGCAGTAGTAGGCGGCACGCTGGATAGTGGCCGCGGCTGGGCTTGTAAGTTCGCAACCTATTGAAGTACTTGTTGAGACCTCATTCACGTCGCCTTGCAGCTTGCACGATATGCTCTACATCATTCACGTCTAGAGGATTATCACTCTCAGTTGCCGCTAGTTCGTCGAGAAAATCTTTTTCGTCGTGAAGAGCGTCGAAGAAACACTGCTGATCGCCAACGTCTTCCGCTTCGCCTAGAGTTTATGTACCTTCCGTAATACTCAAACAAAATATATTTTATCACTTCGGGGCTGAACGTCTAGTTTTATAGCTGGTGCACAGAATTATTAGTTAACCCTCAAGGGGTCTGAAAAAGGCTGTTTTTTCATTGCGATTTCTGCTTCATGTTTTGAATGTTGAAATGGCCGCCATAGCGCGAACCCGTCATATCCACACATTGGGAAGGTCCCAAGCTTGAAAATGCGCCATCATTTGCATGGGTCCCCCTTTTGTAGCCCACGTTATGATTGATATAGTGAAATAAAAAGCAGTTAACCCTCTATAGAGGGTTTGCAACGATTAAGAGACACCACATCGCCACGAGCCCACGAACGCGGCGCTTTCATGAAAAATGACGAAGAAACGAAGAGCGACAGTAGAGCGACACATCGACATGCGAGCATCTTCGTTGGAGCGCCACGGGGGAATTATGATGTATGGCATCGTGCCGCCCGTCCGATTCCCTTCGTTGGGAATTCTGTCTCGTGTCTGGACAAAACCGGAAATTTCGCATTCCGAGTTAGGGCCGTCCTTAAAACTGGTTTGGAAATTCTGATGGGCAAACCGAAACTGTACTGCTAGACCAGAAGCCCGAAAAAGGCGAGCCAGGCCGGAATTCGATCCACGGACCTCTCGCATGCCGGACGAGCGCTCTGCCGTTTGAGCTACTCTGGCTATTGATGGCGATCCTGGTGCGGTACAGAGTACTGAATCCCCACAATGCCACGTAGGCGGCGAAGAGTGAAACACGACGATATAACTTTCCCCCAATCTGCCGTTGCGATGCCCTCTCTGTCGGGGCTTCGCGCGGCTTGTGCGGCGCGACTGTTGGGGGCGCGCGGCTTGTGCGGCGCGATTGTATCCACCATGACACAACCTCACTCTGAAGTGTCTACGTGGCACAACCACAACCAGCTGCCGGCGTCACACCTGCGCAGTGGAAGCGGGGTAAGAGCCCATAACCTGATGGGGAAACAGAAACTGTACCGCTAGACCAGAAGCCCGAAAAAGGTGAGCCAGGCCGGAATTCGATCCACGGACCTCTCGCATGCCGGACGAGCGCTCTGCCGTTTGAGCTACTCTGGCTATTGATGGCGATCCTGGTGCGGTACAGAGTACTGAATCCCCACAGTGCCGCGTAGGCGGCGAAGAGTGAAACACGAAGGATATAACTTTCCCCCAATCTGCCGTTGCGGTGCGCTCTCTGTCGGGGCATCGCGCGGCTTGTGCGGCGCGACTGTTGGGGGCGCGCGGCTTGTGCGGCGCGATTGTATCCTCCATGAAATTTGTGCGACATGTCGCATCGTGTCGCTTTTTATCACAGCGATCTGATTGGTTTAAAATGCGACATGCGACAGATGAAAACGTCGCATATCGATGCCGACATCTTTTCGAAGTAGGCGACATCTTTGCGAAGGCCGAATATGAGAGATGTCGGGTGCTTCGAAAAGATGTCGGGCAGTGCTGTTGTCGGCATGTCGGCACTTCAATTAAAAATCTATCGTCAGATCTAATTTTGTTCGATGACGACGACGACGGCGTACATACATTTCATGTTGCATGCGACACTTTCAGGTTCCACGTAGGCCATGCGACATGACCACGTAAGCAATGCGACATTTTTAAGGTCAAACGCTTGACCTAATTAACACTGTGAAAACCTAGTGCAGCAGGGTAGATTAGTGACGAGATTGAAGTATTCGCGATATGTTAGAAGGGGAAAATGTTCACTAGAAGGCATCATGAACGATAGGAAGCATCCCCGCACATATTCGGCTTTTGGAGGCAGATCTCGGATTCTCCGCTTCGTGTGGCGGAAGCGGGAATGGCGGAAGCGGGAAACCGCATCCGCAAAACGGCATTCCCTTCGGTATCCTGCCGAAGGGAAAGCTAAGCAATACTAATAACAACAACTGAGACGTGTTTTCAACGTTGTATGTGCGCATATGTGTTTCATTAGGTCATTTGGTTCACCCGCTTCGCGCGAGCCCCGCAGCGGAAACGTGGACGCGGTTGACATTCACGTTTCCGCTAAAGGTGACAGTGCACTGTCAGATGCGCTCATACTTGCTTTCTTAAGTTCATATGATATGCATGATATGCGCATGTTGTGCAGTATGCGTCGCTGCTGCGGGGCGTGAGTCGAGATGGCTGGCTCGAATCACGCCCATTACCCCCCCTCACAAGAGCCGTCCAGCATGCTAAATCCTGGACGAATCTTGCTCGCAAAAAAACGTGTGGTTCCTGCCACTTATTAGAATTCATATGCAAACGTAATGCTGTGTTTTGTATACGTTAGTGTCCCGAAACCAACAGCCGCTGGATAGCGACTTACGGGGCACGGTCAATTTTATCACTGTATTCACATTTAAGCTTGCATGTAATTGTTTTTGCCGTTGCCACGACGACACGATCCAGACGCCACGTAGACGATAAATGTCGCGCATCATGACGGGAAGCGACGAATTTTTAATCCTTAAAACTGGCAAGGCGACATGCGACTTGCGACGCAATGCGACATGCGACAAATTTCCAAAACCAGTTTTAAGGACGGCCCTTAAGGCTCGTCGGTAAAACTGGTTTGGGAATTTAGATGTCATGTCGGTCTGTCGCGTTTTTGATCACGGCGATTTGATTGGTTGGAAAATTCTGAAAACCGACATCGCGACATGCGACAGGGTATACACTATATTTTGGGGTCTACACTGTCTTCTGAGATCGCCGACATGCAGACATCGCGTTCCCTCATTCGGTGGTAGCCCTTCTCCCCAAATTAGTCACCCCGCTCCCACAGTCAATTACCCCCGTTTTCATACTCAGGCACCACCAGTTCCCGCATAGTCAGCCCACCACGATACGTCCTCGTCAGCCAGTCACCCTTCAGATATAAACCCCGCCTCATCGCGGCACGAGAGACGCACACGCTCATAAGTGCCGAGCCCGTGCGTCGACCCGCCCTTATACACAAGTGAAAGCTCCCAAACACCGCGAAAGGCCACGTCAGCATTTATACTCGGCACGGCTGCTACACTGCCCAATACCCCTTCCATTTCTCACAATCAATTACCCTCCCGACAGTGCTCATCACGCAGCAGCAGTTATATCAACCCCCAGGCACGACAGTACAACCTGTCACGACAACGGTACCTCAGCACAATGGCCGCAGCCGCTACCCGCATCCTATCAGCCGCGACTTTGCCCTAAACGCCACATTCAGCTATTCCACCGCACGACAGCCACGTCATCACGTACGACAGCAACCCGAGTTCGCTGCTCCGCTCTGCAGGAATGTATTTTTTCAGAGAACTTCAATTCTCTCAGAAACTTGTAAACCAGGTACAAACAAGATGACACCCCACCCGACGCCACCAGAAGTCAGCCGGCTAGGCAACGCCCATCTGTGGCCACACGCCAATCGGGCGGCATCACAGGCGCCACATCGTCCCGGCCGCGCCACGTGGACGACGCCCCCGGCTCGCTGCAACAGATCGCGGCTGGAGCCAACGACCGCAAGCAGAACGACGCGAAACACCGCGAAACGCCCCGCGCGCGGGAGCGCCCGCAACTGACACGCCACATGTGACATCGCGTCACGACAGCAACTCTGTTTGAAATCCGGCATCTCAAAGGTCACCAACGGGATGTAGCATCCAGCGCCGATTCAAACGCAAAAACAGGCCACCGATTGGAGAAGGCGAAACATCGCGAACCGAAAGGTCACCAAAGACTTCGCTGTAGCTGTAGGAAATTAGCCTTTTAAACAGGAAAATAGGACCTTTTCAATCAGTCTGCCGAGAACTATCTGAACCTTTCAAAATCATATTGGTCGTGCGTAAGTTTGTAATATAATATATTTTCCTGCCGAATTCACGGCAACCTTGTGAATTTAACGCACCAAGCACCAGCTTGAATCAGTCAGGGACAGCCCTCTCGGACCACGTTTCGCACGAACGCATACCGTAAGTTTCACGGATACGAATTCACGTTCGCGCCCGCCCCACCACGACGTATCGACATAAATTCACAACCACACAGTTGTGGGTGAATTCACTCTTCTGAAAGCCGAAGCTCCACGCAGTCGAGGTAAGTTCGAGACGCCGGGCGCCATGTGAGCTTTAACATGAATTCTCGCAAGAAACGGGCCGGCGCGCAGGATCACGCTGAGCCAACGAGGCGCCAGGAGCACGGTTGAATTCACCCTGCAGCAAAGTACAGGCGCGCAAAGTTGTACCGCGAATTCATGTATATGATTGTGTGTGTGTTTGCGGTGTGTGTTCGTGCTGCAGCTACACGTCACCACCGTGCACTGAACGTCACAGCTTCCTTTTTCTTGCCTTTTCCGCGATAAGGCGTCGTCTTCGCTGCCTTCGACTAGTTTTCTTTTTCAAGTTACGGTGGGAATTCTCAGGTGAGACGCAGCACTTCGCTCACCCGTGAATTCCCACCCCCAGAGTGTTGCGGAGAAGTACGGTAACGCCGGGACAGCCAGTCCAGCTGCGCGGCTTTTGTAAGAACACGTCCGACACGGTGGAATTCAGCATTTTCTCCCCAGCCCACGGTTGCCACACCAAGCCTTCGACGCTAGGCTTACGGTGAATTCTGCGTAGCCAGTAGAACGGCCGTTCCTTCCTCGCGGGCTCTGCGTTGTTTTTGGTGTACATCCCCACGCTCGCCGGCTCATATCACCAGCAGGTGAATTCACGCCACTCGACGCTGCCGATATAGCATGGATTTGCAAAGGCCTTTTGACCGTTTACCTCCGCCAACACCGCCTGTGCCGACCCTGAGAGCGTTTTCCCGCCCGCGTGCTCTCGCTTCTGGGCATTTCCAAGCGGGTTGGCTAGCACGACCCGAGTGCTGAGTTTAGCCCTTTCTGTGCCAGGGAACAATAGCCCGGCCAAGCCATTCGATTGGCATATTGTATTTATGCATACTGGGGCAGTGAGATGGCAATGGGCTCGGAAGGGGACTCCCGAGCCATTGACTTCGTACTATGGGGAGCGAAAGCCTGGACTTGATTATAGCTGGCAGCATATTATCGTACACCCTTCTGGTGCGCTACGCCGCTGGGAGCGTAATAGGGGCGGCGGCTGGTTTCTAGAAGACGCCACTCAGTTGAAGGCGCCGGTAGCGCCATTCTCATTACCGATCAGCCGCGTTGGGATCGCGTACTGGAATCCGACGATTGTGATTGACGATGACGAATATCGTGGAATTCCCTACAAGGGGCGTAAGCCTACACACTCAGCGCCTACGAACAGTGAAGATTCGGGTACAGGCGCTGTGTCCTGGAGTAAGGAGAAGTTACCAGATTCTGATGACAATGATGACGCAGGTGTCACTAACAGTAAGGAGAAGCTACCAGATTCGGATGACAAAGATGACGCGGGTGTCATATATGACATGGACACTGCCAGTCCGAAATGGGAGCCAACTTCGCCTGAATATGATGACACCGAGGATGACGTCAGCGAGTTCGATGACTTGGTAGCTGACGATGCTGAAGAACAAGCTGAAGCTCGAAGGTTGAAGAGACTGGGACTGCAATTGATCATGGATGAGAAGGGTGAACTTCACTGGGTACCAAAGGGCACCTCCCCGACCTCACCTGTTCAGCCCGATGATCAGCCTATTACCGAGCAGAAGTCTGAGGCCATATCTGAGGATGCCCCAGCCTCTGTGGTGGAGACTGTTCATGCACCACCGAAGAAACCTTATGGGTCAGATACTGGATTGACTTCAATGGGTGAGAATAAGGCTGGGGTGTCTGAAGAGACGAAGAGGCAACCTAGGAAATATCCGAGATGTTGGACACATGAGTATATAACTCAATTGAAGTACTCCATAAGAAGTGACAGTGATGAAGAAGAAGGGCTTGACGTGGCTCCTCGTAGGAAGAAAGCAAAGATCAGCAAGGGACAATGAAATCAACTGTCTTGATTAGGATTGTCCAAATGCAGATTCTCTGATTAGGATTTGTATAGGTGGCAGATGATGATATGCCAGCCGACATGGGACAGATCGATTAGAGAATATGAACTGCGCGACTTGAAAGTATAAGACTTGAATATTGCCCATTTGGAGGCTGTTCTAACTTGAAGTAACTATTTGGAGGAGCTGTTGCTCAACCTGTTAATTTACTGGTCAATCTTTCCTGCCATAAAGATATTGCAATTGCTTGAATTGTAGCCTTGTTCAACTGTTTATCTAGAACATTGCAATTTTGTACACTGCAAAATTGCCGACTACGGACCTGTGCCCCAAGATTGAAGCAGATTTACCTCTGACTGACCCTTGAGCTCCGGCTCGGATACAGTCACGTGCTCAAGAAGTCTTCACTTGGAAGTGGTATTGCTCTGCGCCCTTTTTGCCCCCTGACTTTCACCCTGCATGCAAACAGGCGATTTTCCACAACTGTTATGCTGCAAAATGGTCAGAAAGTGGGAAAAGAAGCCGCCAGCAACTCAAATCTACCGGGATTAACAGCCAGATTGACCCGAACGGAGAGTGAAAAGTGGACCAGTGGTCAGATTGAGAAAAGAGGACCTCGGAGACAGTTTTAACGTAGACACAAAAATTCCAGACGTTTCTTGATAGTTTTTTGTCGTTTGGAACCTGGCCCCGAGACCTGGGTCCTCATAGATCGCTACATTTTAAATTGGGATGGCCAACCGGCACGGCAGAGCAAAATTAGACAAATTTGAGCCCATCAGACTACATAGAAGGAAACGGGAGCCCAGAAGGATAGTTTTCTATTTTTTTTATATTCTTTGAAGGAAAAAAATAGTCTCCAATACTGGGACCTGGCCAATTAGTCTGGATTGCTCCGGGATGGCCGCCAAGAAATTAGCCAAACTGCCGATCAACACTCCATTTTTGAAATTTGGCCACCAAAAACTGCATTTCACTCTGGAAAGCATATTTCTTTGTTCACCACGACTTCCACTGCTACGAGGAAATATTTTTCTGAGTGTTCTGGGGGAATTTGCCAAATTGGACAGATTTGACTTCCCCAACGGTCAGATTTACACTTTGCCACTCTTAATTTCAACATGATGCAAAACGCCAACACGGGACGCTCACCTCCAACGTCGCCTACGTCGACTCCCAGGCGTACAAGGGGACGACAGGCCAGCCAGCGCAGCACGAGAGGTGCTGCAGCCACTGGAACCACTGGCAAGGGGGCGAAGGGCACCTACAAGGCGCCCTCTCCGGGTCAGCCGCCACAGGCTGCGACAGCAGCAGGTGCGCCAAGCTTCCAGATACCCAAGAAGAAGTCGACCCTGTCAGCTGATGCTCCTGAGTTTAACAGCGTGACTCCTCTGGCTCTGGACTCTGGAACCGCTTGTGTGACACCTTCCCTGGAGGAGGCTGTAACGGTACCTAAACCGCGCCCTAATCCGCCCCTGCGTCATGCAAGAGCGGCGTCACCAAGGGTGCTGACTGTTGACACCCCTGGTGCAGGGCGAAACATGAGGGCGACTCCCCAGCGGTATGTCAACTTGACCTCTCCTTCCCCTGGCATCCTGCGATTGCCAGGAAGCCGCGACCTGAGCCCTCCAGCTCCGCGCCAGCGAAGCCCGCCTCGGACTCGAGACCGGACCCCGCCACCGCCGCGCTGCAGGAGCCCACCACGGACGCGCGACATGAGTCCTCCAGCTCCAAGACCGCGAAGTCCTTTGAACTCCTACAGGACTCCACACACTTGGTCTGGAGCTACGGTGATGACCTCCCCGCACGGCCAGCTGCCCACGCCATTCAGCGAGAACGCGCTTCAGGCTGAGTCCGCGGGAGCAGCCTCTGTGGGACAACCTCTACCGGCTGACCGACCACCTCGCGACCCGATCGCCGTGCGCGAAATGACCGAGGTCAAAATTGCAGCATGTGAGCAGGACATGCAGAATGAGGCGAATGAGCAGAAACCAGGACTTCGTCAATTTCCCTCCCGCTCTGATGTGGCCAACTGGCGAAAGCGCCAGCAGCCGGGTGAGAATCTCGCCTGGACTCCGCGCCCTAACCAAGGGGGTGTGGGGGCAGCGGGGAGGTCAGAGGACACGCACCAAAGCATTGCTGGCGAACTCATGGCACACTCAATGCATCCAACTCCCTCCTCAACAAGCAACGGGGAGGTGGGGGCAGCGGGGAGGACAGGTGGCTCCGGCTTGACAGGTGGCCCACGCCACATAAGCATAGCATGTTCTGGGCATTCGCTGACCTCACCGATTACCGATACCGTTACGGAACCTAAGGTGATCGGTGACTCTATGGCAAGGTTATCGGTGACTTTCGAGTCCGAGATAGACAGCGAGGCAACTTCACTGACGCCCTCACTGACTCAGGCGACTACGGAGGCAGCTACGGTTACGGATATGCTCGAGTCCCTGTTGAACTGCGAGTCCAGACCTTTGACTACCTCGCTGACCTCAACAACTACGGATATGCCCGAGTCCCTGTTGAACCGCGAGTCCAGACCTTTGACTACCTCGCTGACCTCAACAACTACGGATATGCCCGAGTCCCTGTTGAACCGCGAGTCCAGACCTTTGACTACCTCGCTGACCTCAACAACTACGGAGCAGCCAGTCAGCTCAGTCAGTTACGCAGACCTCGCACTCAGGCGTAGCATTGGACTCGCAGCCTACCAGCCGCATCTTAACCGCAACCTAC
Organism: Cymbomonas tetramitiformis; assembly: GCA_001247695.2. Classification (NCBI taxonomy): domain Eukaryota; kingdom Viridiplantae; phylum Chlorophyta; class Pyramimonadophyceae; order Pyramimonadales; family Pyramimonadaceae; genus Cymbomonas; species Cymbomonas tetramitiformis. The sequence continues at coordinate 15,035 of LGRX02002345.1, forward strand.
CAGTCATCGAACCCCCTTCTCAAGCAGATGTCCTCAGCAGAATTCCAGTCAGAAACTTACCTCTGAACTCAGACTCAGTGAACCAGCTTTCTCGCCGGGAGAGGCGCCATCAGAGATGGGAACAGAACCAGCAGCGCCTGGCAGAACAGCGCAGAGCACTCTTCTCTGACCCCGCCTCAGCCAGAACGCCCTCAGATGCCTCTGTCCCCGCACTGAACTCTCAGCATCAATCCCTAATGCAGAATCAGATGATGTTAGAGGTATCAGAGTACATGCAAAATCTGCATCAGCAAGTGCTCCAACACTATCCGCATCTGACTTCGGTTCTACCAGCAGTGGGCGCTCCACCTATGACGCCCTACCAGCACACCTTAGGATGGGCGAGCGGTTTACCAGGTGCACCGGCGCCAGCAGCTGGATCAGGTCCCTGGCTGGTACCAGCACCGGCTCAACCGGTTCCCGCACCGGCTCAACCGGCTCCAGCACCGGCTCAACCGGCTCCGGCACCGGCTCATCCGGCGCCGGCACCATTTCAGCCAGATCCACCGGCTACCGGCTCATCGCCCTCTGACTCCGCTGAGCCTGATCAACCGTCACCAGGAAACTCGCCCCCGCCTTCAGACAATGGTGAACCACGACACAGGCGTCTAGACGTGTTGCTATGGACTTTAGAAGGAGCCTCCTTCTGGTTGAGAAATCACCTGTCCTCTTCCTCCGCAGTTACTGTCAGCCACGGCGCTGAGGCACAATACTCTTACCGACTGCCAACCATGCCTGGAAGCGCCAGTCACTTCATAACCGATACCAATCGGATTTGGATGACTATGCGGCACATCGGAGTGGACATCCAAGACCTGGCGCAGCATGGGTCAGTGCATACTCCTGTGCGCCTGACTGAGATTGAGGACAGTGACGCTTTCACTCTGGAAGTGGAGAAAACGCAAGTGGATGAAGCGCGGCGTTGCGCGGAAAGCCGTACTGGAACTCAGCAGAGACGCCTGCCCTTGTACTCATGGGTAACCATCGCGGAAAATGCCTTAGAGTCCGAGTTGACAGAATTTGACCCCCTGGGACTCCAAATTTGGGCAGCATTTTCATCTTCCGAGGCGTACTTGTTTAGAGGAATGGCGGCTGGCAACCAACCAACTCCCGCCACAGTACCGGCTAGACTGGGCGTCAACCGGTTTCCCTCTGGTGTTCCCAGCGCAGCAGAGTACAGATCGCCTGGAAATTCCTTGCCAGCGGCCCCGGGACTCCTGCCAGTAGACCAGCGCCTTTCTCAATTCCCAGGGCACCACGATCTTATGGGAGCGGCTTCCCCAAGTGATGTCTACCGAGAATCCAAGACAGTGGCTGATGTGCTCAAGCTGATCAGAGACATTCCTATGTACCCCTCCTCCGCTGACCTAATCACCACTGACGCAGATATTGCCGCGCTTCCACCTTTTTCTGAAGCGCTGGTCAATTTTCTGTCAATGGGCGTAGTCACCTTCGCCCTGGGTCGCATGAGTGCTTATCGCCTAGACCTAACCATGATCACCATGCCGGAGATCTTGAAGGAAGTGGCTCAACGCAAACTACAGCCGCGATCCCTAACTTTTCTCAAGCAAGGTGGAATGTTGAACTCGGAGGCCTGGAACCGGCGTTACGCCACTTTGGCGCCTTTCCTGGCCGACGTAGCCAGGAGCGTACTGGATGACATCGCGCTGGTAGGACTAGCGGGGACCGTGATGCGCATGGCGCAGCGACGAGAAGAGACTGCGCGTTTGTTCGCTACTCGTCTGGTATCCTGGCACGAGGTAGTCCAGTTATTGGCAGACGCCATGCCCAACTGCCACGCCATCAGCCAACAGCAGCTATTATATCAGTTCTGGTCTGGACTGCGACTGAAGCAAGCTGTGATGGATCGCCTTATTGAGGATCGGTTGGATCTGCAAAGTCCAGCGGATTGGGAAAGCAATCATCCCGGATCCACCGCGCTGCAGCATATCATCACTGTGGCCACCAAATTGGAGCGCAGTGAAGCTCTGACCGCAGCGCGAACCTCTCCCGTCTCTGCACCTGCGAACCGAAGTCCTGCCTGGAGGAATGGTTGCTCGTCCTCCAGACTTAACGCCGTGCAGGACGCTGGGGAGGAAGATGCTACTGACCTCGACCCCGCCGACCTCAGGGTGCAGCACGCCGTGCCGCCCAGCCCGGCGGGATTGACCAGGCCGCCACGCCGATGCTACGTCTGCAACTCTGACTCCCATTTATGGGCTAACTGTCCCGACGAGGCCAAGAAACGAGCCTGGATTGCTGACGCCCCAGCTCGTTTGGCACGCCGCCGCGCTGCGAATGAATCTCATATCGCAGCGCTGGAGACAGAATGGGAGGATTTGGAAGATGAAGCGGAAGCGCTGGAGTATTTTCAGAACGAGGAATCGGCCGCAGCGTCCTCCTCGGGTCAGCAATCTGCGGAGGAGGAGGACTGAGTGTCCTCCCGCCGGCGGGACGCCGGCGACAGGGCGGTATGGGTAACCGCCCCTGGGCAAGGAGTACAGCCTTCGCCCACAACCGGGGGAATATCCAGAAAGAGCCTCCGCCACCCCCCAACCCTCTGGCCGCTCGAGGGTACGGATTCACCTGGTCTGCCGATCAGAGGCGACAACGCCATCTCGACAGAACCAGAACCCTACGGGATGAACCCTCGTTGACCAGTACCGCTGTTTACACAGCGAACCTTTCCACTGAGCAGGGCCGGCGAGAACATCACTTGGTGTCCCGGCGCCATCAGCGGTCGCCACGAAGGTCACCCACTTCGTCGCCTGAGCGCTCCAAGCCTCCCGTTATGTTCAGTGTAGATCGCTCCCTTGGAACTGGTGATCGCCGTCGGGCTCCACAACGCGAGCGTGGCGAAACGCCCCGCGTTGACCCCACAGACCCTAACCCTAACCCTAACCCTAACCCTAACCCTAACCCTAACCCTGAGGCATCAGTACTGGCAGCACTGGATGAGGATGATGGTCAGGAAGAGGAGACCCAGTGGACCTTCAACCCACTCAACACCCCCTGGCGGAACACTCCTCGACCGCGGGTACCGAGAAAAGCTCCGGTGGAGCGTATGCGAGCCTTGAGGCAGCGGATTCAGGATGTAACGCTACCCGCGGTTTCACACCCTCTGGACGACAGTGGGGAGGAAGGGGGTGGAACTTCAAAAACTGGCCCAGCTTCAGAACCCCCACCTTTTAAACTTCGACCTGAGGTGTTTCCTTCGACGTCTCGACCAGCAGCGTGTCCAGCCTTGGCAGAGAGGGCGTCCTCAAGCGCAGAGCGCACTACGAGTGCAGCGCGCAAGCGCACTGGAAAACCTCGCAGCAGAACTCCGAAGACTGTACGAGACCGACTGCAGCATGAGGCAGAGGTTACGAGGCTGGGAGATGAACCACCAGGACTTCGAGCAGAGTCACTGGCGGATCGCACGCGTGCTTGGAGAGAGATGACGCACCCGGAGCACATGGCCGCGGCAGCGCTGGTAAAGGAGAATGAGAAATGGAGAAATGCATGGGTACCAGAAGGGTGGCGCAGATATCGCCGCCGCTGGTACAGATGGCATGGGAAGGTCACCCCTGACCTAACGATAACCGAAGGAGCAGTTCAGCTATCTCTGGAGACCGAGTGCGGTACTATCCCAGGTTCTGGTGGAGATGTAGGAATTCCAGACGCATGGTGCAGTCTATACAGGGTGCACCAATGGAACCAGCGAGAAAGGGAAGCGGCGGAGGAGGCTGCTCACCTGGCTCTACCCTCAACAGCAAGTGGTGATTCACTCTCCCTGGACTCAGCGGAACCATCAGATGCGAATCCAGCGACAACTCTGGATTTGACCTTATCTCCATCCAGTTCTCAGCCCGCAACTTCTGGGGACATTTCTGACCTCGAGGACTCCCAGCGGTCGCTCAACTTCACGCAGCAGTTGATGGAGCGACAGCTGGCCGCCGCCAGATCGGAGAACAATCCAAGTGTGCTGACAACGGTGACAGAAGGAGTGGAGCCGACTCCCCTGAAAACCATCCAGGAGGAAACCCACCTGGAACTGCTACTGACCATTCAGAAACAGCAACGCCATCGTCTGCGGCCGATCCTGGAAGGTAATGAAGCAGTGGCAGCACCAGCGAACGTCACCAACGCCCAGGCGGCACCGCGGGAAGAAGAACCCCCCTCGTTCACTCAAAAGTCCGAACCAGAAGATAGCGCTGGGGAGGAAGAGGAGGAGAAGATGTCCATCCAACCTCTTCGCTCTTACCCTCTGGAAAGCCGCACGCAGAGCCGCGCCAGACGACGCGCTCAGGGACAAGAGCGACGCGCTAAGGAGCGGCAGCTACAAGCAGATCGCGACCTGGAAGGTGGATGGTACTTTGGTCCGGATCCTCGTTCGCAGCCTGCACCACCGCGCACAAGACCTATCCGGTCTAAGCAGCGCGTACCTTTGCATCACCCAGTGCGAGCAGCCATCTGTGCACATCTGCGACGCGATGGTCAAGTAATGTGGAACCAGGACAGTCAGCTGACTGCGATTCGGGACAAAGAGGGAACGCTGCTATTGGTGTTCTGGGCCTTGCTGAAGGGACAGCGAGTGCGCGTGCTGGTGGATTCGGGTGCCTCGGATGAATTCATCTCCAGTGAGTGCGTCAAGAGATTGAACCTCACAGTTCGCGCTAATGGGATGCCGCTGAACGTTACCCTCGCGGATGGGTCAGTGCAGACCTCTGCGCAAGTCGCTTACGGCAAGCTGACCGCCGAGACTTCAGAGGGGACTTACTCCGAGGTCATCAAGATGCGAGTACTTCCTCTGGGCATCAAGGTGGACATTGTACTCGGAGGAAGGTGGTTGAGACACCTCTCGCCGGTCACGCTGGACTATGATGGGTGGGGATCAGTCAAGTTTCGCCAGCATGGCAAATCCGTGCGGATACGGGGATGTTCGCCAGGGCGTAGCTCTACACGCAAAGGCGAGAGAACCGCGATGGCTCTGGAACCGATGGTAATGTTATCAGCGGCTCAAGCGACCAAGGAGATCAAAGCCTATCGGCGCAGATATGCGGGAATGGACAGTGCCGCGACACCCCACGACATCTTAGTGGCCTATGCGACACCTCTGGTAGGGACTTCGATGTTATCAGCGGTGGCCACCAGCGAGAATTTGGAGGACCCTTCAATCTCCCCCGAGTGGAGAAAGAAGTTTCAGAAGCTGATCGAGTCCTTTTCACCTCGAGTAATTCGCGAAGCGCTGCCCAACTTTGACGCCCTGCGAAAAGATGAAGTGGCCCACGTGAGACTGCAAGAAGGATGGAATGGCATCGCGCCCGCTAAGAGGCCCTACAAGATGTCCATGGTGGAGCTGACTCAATTGCGAGAACGCCTGGATGAACTCCTGAGCAAGGGCTACATCAGACCTTCCTCAAGTCCGTTCGCTGCACCAGTGCTGATGGTTCCCAAGCCTGGGAAACCTGAAGTACTCAGAATGGTCTGCGACTTCCGAGCCATCAACAGCCTGACCGTCAAGGACAAATATCCACTTCCCGACATTCAGCAGTTGTTCGACTCCATGCATGGGGCCAAGTACTTCTCCTCCTTCGATGCAGTCGATGGGTTCTGGCAGATGGCTATGGCGTCTGAGGATGTGGAAAAGACTGCGTTCACTTCTCCCTATGGCTCGTATGAGTGGTTGGTGATGCCCATGGGGTTGACCAACAGTCCTTCCTGCTATCAGAGACGCATGCAGCGCGCTCTGGGACATCTTCCTTTTGTAAGAATATTCCTGGACGATTGTATCCTCTTCAGCAACACCTTGGAGGAGCATCTTTCCCATCTCCAGCAATTTCTCGAAGTCTGTGAGAACCAGGGTATCTACCTCAAAGAGTCTAAGTGTCAACTATTGCAGACCCAGATACGCTTTCTGGGGCACGTGATCTCACGGGAAGGAAGTCAACCTCACAGTGACGACATCGAGTTCGAAATCGTCCTCGACGGTTTCGAGGCTCGAACTGTCTTGGCGGTATCGATGCCGTGCGCTATCGTCACTTATTTCATCTTTACGTGTTCGAGTTCGTGACATACTCGTTATCATCGGTTACGGTTTGATTCTCGCGGCGTCGTGATGTTACTTATACCGTCGGTTTCGGTATCGTCATTGCATTTCCCTCGAATATTTCGAGTGAACTGCGGTTTTCGCCAGCTAAGGAAATATCACAACACAGCAAACATTCATTTAATTTCTCAGCTTGAAAACTGGTCCGAACAGCGTAGAGGCACCAAATTCATAAGTGAGAGTGACGTGGGCTTTGAATTTGAGAGACCTTAGTCGCGTGTCACAAACACAGCAAAGACAACAAGCGATAGATAAGAAGGGCACGAATCCTTGTTGACGGCGGCTTGGGCCTGGTGTCACTAATTCCATGCCATCATCGGTCCAGCGGTCGCATACACTGATGCCATCGGTTTCCACGGTATCGGTTTCATGGCCGATATCGAAACCAGATTTGAATCGACGGTTGCAGTATCGTCATGGAAATTCACGCATCGATTACGGTTTTCCCCGAGGGCGCTGCCCAATTTCAACCGACGGTGACGGTGTCACACGGTATCGCATTTTTTCTAGAGCCGACAGTATGGAGTGCGTCGCCTGAAAATTAACCGTACGTCGGTATACGGTTTCAACCGAACTTGATGTCGTCACTGCAACCTCAACATGACAAGCTGGCCGCCATCAGGGACTGGCCCGCTCTGGAAAACGCCACGCATGTGCGCCAATTTTTGGGGTTGGCTGGGTACTACCGGCGGTACATGCTGGGCTTCTCTGAAGTAGCACAACCCTTGACTCAGCTCACCAAAGGGGATGTCGCTTGGCTATGGGGACCCATGCAGCGTTGGGCCTTCGAGGAGATTAAGAAGGCGCTATGTTCTTCACCCACTCTGGCGCTACCCGATATGAAAGCGGCGGCCGAAGGACGGCATCCTTTCGTGGTACAAACTGACGCCAGTGGAGTGGCACTAGGGGGAGTACTGATGCAAGACGTAGGAAATGGATTGCAACCTATCGCCTTTGAGAGCAGACAGTTTAATGGAGCCGAGCAGAACTACCATGCTGGCGAAAGAGAACTCTGCGCTCTCCATCACTGCACTACGCAAACTTGGCGACACTACCTCATCTGGACTGAGTTCCAATTGCAGGGTGACCACAAGCCCCTAGTCTGGTTAATGGCACCCGGACAACCTCTCAGCCGACGCCAAGCCCGATGGTACATGGATCTAGTGGAGGTAGGGGTACCCGAGATGGAATACATCCCTGGGGCGCTACTCTGGGTTCCAGACGCTCTGTCCAGGCGACCCGACTACAAGGAAATTTCCGCGAGAGAAGGACTGGTAGAAGCTGGCTTTGTGCATCCGGTTACTGGGAAACCGCAGCGACCTCCCTCGGCCGCAGACACTGCCAGCAAGTTTCGACCTGCAGCTGGTAAAGAGTCCCGCCAAGGACGCGCGCCCCTGGGAGTGGTAGATCCCAACAAGTTGAAGGAGCGCAAGTCCAACAGCGCCAAGACCAAAGATCCTGAACCAGTCCTCGCGTACAGTGGGACTCTCACCTGGATGGACTCCCCTCAACTCTGGATGGACGCCTTACATACCCTGCAGCTGGCCGAAACTGGGTACGAGAAAGCAACCCTGGCAGTTCAGACGCGCTCTGGCAAACTGACAGCATCCTCGCCCCCTTCTCCCAGGAAGACCCCTGTTGATTTCTCAGCAACGCCGAAGTGCAGCGAGGCTTCAACCAGACTCCTGGAGCCCAGCGATCGACAGGACTGGAAGTTCCGTGCGGACATGTTCGACTTCTTGAGTCAAGAATATGGACCTTTCGAGGTGGACGCCTGTTGCGACTTGGGAGGAAAGAATCGTCAGGTCAACCGCTACTGGACGGACTGCTTGAAGGAAAACTGGCGAGGGTTGAACGTCTGGTGCAATCCTCCCTTCTCCTCCAACCATTTGACCATCGAGGCCGTACTGAGGAAATATGTGGAAGAATGGCGTCTGGACCCTGAGAATACTTCAGCTCTCTTCGTCCTTCCTGACTTTCAGTCTCGCATGCCACAGTGGCGGCAGTTGTTCAGATCTGCGGGAATGAGAGTGGAGTACATTATTCCTACCCATGACGCTCAAGGAGAACCTGTGCAGATGTTCGCCGCCCCGGATGGAGCCCTTCTGGATCTTCCTTGGCCCCTGCTAGTGGTGTACGCCCCGCCAGCTCGACAGCGTGTCAAGCGGGAAAGGAAAACGAGTTCCCCCCCTCCTATCGTGCGTACTGGAGAAGCGGCCAGCGTTCGAGACCTGCATCAGCAGATATCAGGAGGCCAGTTCCTCAAAGCGCTGCAAGCGGAATATGGGCGACCTGGTCCCCTCCAGACTTTAAGGAAGGAAATCCAAGAAGCTCCGCATCAACGCACTCGTGACTTCTGCGTAGTGGGAGATGTGTTGTGGAGGGTGAGCGCTGGGCGCTATCAGTTGGTACTGGGAGAAGATTCACCCCTCCGTGAGGTAGTGCTGCAAGAGGCGCATGCATCTGTTTCAGCTGGACACGCGGGCAGGGACAAAACTCTGGAACGAGTACTGCGACGCTTCTGGTGGAAAGGGGCAGCAGAAGATGTGGGACGCTGGGTTTCATCTTGCACTATCTGTCAAGCGGTGCGACCGAGAAATTCCTACCCGGATGGATTGCTGAACCCACACACTATTCCTACGCGACTATGGCAAGTGGTCAGTGTGGACTTTGTTACTGGACTGCCAGTCACGGCGCGGAATCACGATGCCTTTGCTACTTTCACATGTAAGTTCAGCAAAATGGTTCACATCATCCCGTTGAACTTCCAGGACAGCTCCTCTGAGGTTATCGCTCGAATCTACTTCGACCACATCTGGAAACTACATGGCACCCCTATGAAGATTGTCTCTGACCGCGACCCTCGTTTTCAGGATGCTATGTGGAAGGAATTGATGAGACTTATGGGAACTAAAGTGGCCTCCACCACGCCTTACAACCCTCGTTCGGACGGACAAGCTGAACATACCAACCGCGTGGTAGAAGACATGCTAAGGTCCTTCGTAGGCAGCAATCCAGAGGACTGGGATTTGTGGTGTGCCAAGCAACGTAGAGTTCGCCATAAACGATACGCGGAGCGATGTAACCGGCTTTACCCCGTTTGAGTTGGTCTTGGGGCACTCGCCTATGTCGCAACTGGACTTGTTCCTGCAAGCGGCTGCTGGACAACACTCCAAGCGTAAGGGTGGAGAAGGTACCGCCCACGAGATGGCTAGTAAATTCGCGGCTCAACTGGAGGACGCCCGCACTAAGCTGGAACTGGCGCAGCAACGCCAGCGACATCAGTTTGACCAGCGTCACACCGCAAAATCCTTTCAGTTGGGAGACTTGGTCTGGGTAGATGCCAAGCATCTCACGGAAAATATCATGAACCGCGAATCCTTCAGGAAGCTGGGACCTCGCTGGCACGGGCCCTTACCCATCACCGAGAGGCGAGAGCTACCCGAAATTGACAGAGGTGCTCCGGTGGCTTACCGGCTCAAGTTACCCCCTAAATGGCGTATCCACGATGTTTTTGCGCAGCATCGCCTCAAGGAATACCGCACCGCGGATGAAGCCTTTGCGCTGCGTCGACAAATACCTACTCCTGCCAAGGTTCTCGTGGATGGACAATCCCAGACCCATGTGTCTAAGATTCTGGCTCGAAGAGTGAAACCTATGAAAGGAGGCAAGCAAGTAGAAGAATTTCTGGTTCGCTGGACTGGGTACTCTAATGCTCATGACTCCTGGAAGACCCGTGAGTCGTTGAACTACGGGGGTGAACTCGAACAGCTCACGGAGTTCGAACAACTGAGACTATCACGAGAAGGACCAGCCCGGGAAAAAGCCTTACAGGAGGTCAGAATGCAGCGGAAGCAAAGGCGGGAACGCGCCGGAGCTCTAACTTTCCTGGACACCTCTGATGAAGGAACACTCACTTCTCTGGACAACTGCCTACCTTGGGAACAATACTGTCGCTCCGCTGACGCCTTTGTGACGCATCTAGCTCTTCTGGACTCTGGGGTCTCGACACGCGAGTTGCGACTACTAGTACTTTTCAGTGGCACAGGAAGTGTGGAGAGAAGTTTCATGTCATGTTATCCGAAGAGCACTGTGGTCACCGTCGATCATGATCCTCGCTGGCAACCTACCTACGCTGAGAAGGGTCAGGACTGGGACTTCAAGCGTTACGCACCTGGTTACTTTGACGTCATCTGGGCTAGTCCACCGTGCACCGAATACAGTCAGGCTAAGACCACTGGGGTGCGACAACTGCGACAGGCTGATGCTTGTGTACGCCGAACGCTCCAAATTTTGACTTTCTCAAACCCCAGCATTGGTTTATGGAAAATCCGATGGGCAGGTTTCCTTTTGCGCTGCGATTTCGACCCGTAGTTCGCCGGTTACCTACCCCGTTGTATTGCTCTTACTGTATGTATGGTACTGGCTATCGCAAGCCTACTTGCATCTGGACGCAGTCGCCTCCTCCAGTGGATCTACGGTACTGCACGATGGATACTCCTTGTCTTCACCAACGGACTCTGGGATCACATCCGGAAACTGCTCAACTGGGACCTCATCCAGGGCAACAAGGAGCGGGAGTTTCCACTGCTGTATACCCTCTGCCCGCTGGATTGCTTCGTCAACTCTTCGAGCACCTGTTCGATCAGAAAAGCATATCACGCATCCATACGCATGGCTGATCTGTGTCTGGATCTTAGCTGCTGTACAAATGACTCTGAGTTATCATCTCTTTGTACTAACAAGCTAAGAGGGGAGGAGTTGTCCCAGGGAACAATAGCCATGCCAAGCCATTCGATTGGCATATTGTATTTATGCGTACTGGGGCAGTGAAATGGCAATGGGCTCGGAAGGGGACTCCCGAGCCATTGACTTCGTACTATTGGGAGCAAAAGCCTGGGCTCGATTATAGCTGACAGCATATTATCGTCCACCCTTCTGGGGCGCTACGCCGCTGGGAGCGTAATAGGGGCGGCGGCTGGTTTCTGGAAGACGCCACTCAATTGAAGGCGCCGGTAGCGCCATTCTCATTACCGCTCAGCAGCGTTGGGTACTGGAATCCGACGATTGTGATTGACGATGACGAATATCGTGGAATTCCATACA
>LGRX02002347.1:0-29430 GCA_001247695.2 Cymbomonas tetramitiformis
CCTAAAATGTATGACAGCTTATGACACGCTACATGCAAATGCACCTAACCCTACACCCCTAGCCTAAATGGACCCCCCCGGGAGCTCACTAAGCCCCCTACACCCATCCTTATACCCACATGTTCACCACGGCCTGCACTTTAAGCCGGTGCCATGCATCATGTGCCAATTTCCCTGCCTCGGTCACCATACCCTAAACTGTATGACAGCTGATGACACGCTACATGCAAATGCACCTAACCCTACACCCCTAGCCTAAATGGACCCCCCCGGGAGCTCACTAAGCCCCCTACACCCATCCTTATACCCACATGTTCACCACATTCTGTACCACAGGATGGAAAACGTCACCTAACTAATGTCCCAAATCTTTGTGCACAATACCAAACCCAAAAGAGGCTGAGTGCACGCCTTATGCTTTCGCGCCAAACCCTACCCTTCCAAGCTAAACAAGGTGTTGCGTGAGCACCATAAGCCCCCCACACACACTCTCATATCGAGGCGATATTGGGGAAGCCCACACCTTTTATTTGCCGTTTGGTTTGCTGAAATCACTCAAAAAATCAACCCGGGGTGCTCATTCTCACTCCACGAGGGGATGCCCCACCCTGCAAACATATCCCATGAGCCATCAACATTGGGCAAGTGTGCATCAGTTTCATGACTAGTTCACGACTTAAAGCAGTTAGGGGAGAGCCTTACCTTCAATATGCCGTTGAGCTTGCTCGATTTGACAAACTTTAGAGCCTTGGGGACTCAATCTCGTTTGGGGTGGCAATGCTCCAATCTGCCAACATACCCTATCAGCCCTCAACGTTTGCGACCTCTACACAACTTTCATGACTACTTGCAATAGAAAATATGATAGGTAGGACCTTCACCTTCAATATGCCGTTGAGCTTGCTCGATTTGACAAACTTTAGAGCCTTGGGGACTCAATCTCGTTTGGGGTGGCCATGCTCCAATCTGCCAACATACCCTATCAGCCCTCAACGTTTGCGACCTCTAGACAACTTTCATGACTACTTGCAATAGAAAATATGATAGGTAGGACCTTTACCTTCAATATGCCGTTGAGCTTGCTCGATTTGACAAACTTTAGAGCCTTGGGGACTCAATCTCGTTTGGGGTGGCCATGCTCCAATCTGCCAACATACCCTATCAGCCCTCAACGTTGGCGACCTCTACACAACTTTCATGACTACTTGCAATAGAAAATATGCTTGGTAGGACCCTTACCTTCAATATGCCGTTGAGCTTGCTCGATTCCGTTAACTATGGAGGTTGGAGTGCTCGTTCTCGCTCATTGGGGTTAATGCCGCATCTGCGAACATACCCTATCAGCCCTCAACGTTTGCGACCTCTACACAACTTTCATGACTACTTGCAATAGAAAATATGCTAGGTGGGACCCTTACCTTCAATATGCCGTTGAGATTGCTCGATTCCGTTAACTATGGAGGTTGGGGTGCTCGTTCTCGCTCGTTGGGGTTAATGCCGCATCTGCGAACATACCCTATCAGCCCTCAACGTTGGCGACCTCTACACAACTTTCATGACTACTTGCAATAGAAAATATGCTAGGTGGGACCCTTACCTTCAATATGCCGTTGAGATTGCTCGATTCCGTTAACTATGGAGGTTGAAGTGCTCGTTCTCGCTCTTTGGGGTTAATTAATGCCGCATCTGCGGACATACCCTATCAGCCCTCTACGTTTGGACCCTCTACACAACTTTCATGACTACTTGCAATAGAAAATATGTTAGGTGGGACCCTTACCTTTAATATGCCGTTGAGATTGCTCGATTCCGTTAACTATGGAGGTTGGAGTGCTCGTTCTCGCTCGTTGGGGTTAATGCCGCATCTGCGGACATACCCTATCAGCCCTCTACGTTTGGACCCTCTACACAACTTTCATGACTACTTGCAATAGAAAATATGCTAGGTGGGACCCTTACCTTCAATATGCCGTTGAGATTGCTCGATTCCGTTAACTATAGAGCGTTTAATCAATCATCTCCGCCACGCTTAGCTTGCGCTATTCTGCGAAAGTACCCTATCAGCCATGCGTTTTAAAGGGCCCTAGAGGCCTCCTATTCGCAAGCAAGCAAGAAGAAATAAAAGTTAGAGTTCACACCTGCAATATGTCGTCGAGATTGAGCGATTCCGTTAACTATAGAGCGTTTAATCCATCATCTCCGCCACGCTTAGCTTGCGCTAATCTGCGAAAGTACCCTATCAGCCATGCGTTTTAAAGGGCCCTAGAGGCCTCCCATTCGCAAGCGAGCAAGAAGAAATAATAGTTAGAGGTCATACCTTGAATATTCCGTCGAGTTTGCTCCATTACGTTAACTACACAGCTTGCAATAAATTATCGTATCCTCGTTTTCGGCTGTTGGTTTAACCTATTTGCGGGGAAAAGAGATAGCGAAAACGGGCATTTGAGCGCTTTTGCCAAGTAATGCCAGAGTTTCTCCGAGCCTCTTCCATCAAGTGTAACGTCGACCCTCGCGTGTCGCAGGCCGCGCAGCGGCCGCGCTCGGAGAAACTCTGGGAACAAGAGTACCAAAATGCCTATCTCCTTGTGGTTATGTGACACATTACTTACCCTACGGACCCCCCTAGCTACCCTATCTACCCTAGCTACCCAATAATCACACCTGTAAAGCAAGATGCATGTCACGGAATAGGGTATCAGAGAGCACTAATAATTAAGAATTATTAGTGCAAATAGTAATGCGGGCATAAGGGACCCGCAACGCAATATCGGAATGAAAACGAACGTAAATAATGCCAGTAAGGTGGGCGGGTGGGATGATTCCCTTCCCGAAAACAGATCAAGTGTCGGAGCAGAACTCTACAGAGTTCCAAACCTTATACTGCTCAGACCTGGGACCTAGGGTCCTGGGACCTAGGGTCCTGGGACCTACGGTCTTGGGTCCCACGGTCCGGTCTGTCACATAACCAGAGTTATGTGACACAGCACCTTGATGGAAGACGTAATATATATACATATATTAGTCAAGCCAAACAGCGGAAACAGTCAGACGCAGCAGAAACGAAGGCTAAGATGAGATAATAAAATACAGTGAGTGTTTTATTATCAGTGCGAACTGCGAAATGCTGACTGCCTACGTGGCACCTCGGGGCGAGGGGTGAAACATAACAGGAGAGGCTGCTCAACCCCACCTTACAGGGGGTGAAAGTCAGTGTCCCCATGACACCACCTCATCCCGAAGGTATGAGGTGCCACATGCAGGTCCCTAATTCACAAACAGAGCAAACCCAACTGAACACATCACAAGATTCTAGGGGCCTTTTTCAACCCAGCTAGTGTGGCATCCGCCTGCGCTAATCTTGCGTGCTCTAGGGGCTTACGCCCATGCGTGTGCCGTGGGGATTAGCTACTCCCACGGGGTAGGCTGCTAAAATTACTAAGGTCGGCGGCGGCGGTGCTCTCAATGATGTGAAGGTCAAGCATAGCCCATTGTCGTGGATCAACCGATGCCCAAGCGAGGCCAAAGCCTTCAACGGCGTGGCACCACCAGAGCGGATGAGCCGAAGTAGGGGGGGCGAGAAGGGCGAAGGTGGAAAATGCGGTGAGTGCGCGCAACGAACGCGTCGTACACAGCAAAAGCGAGGATCGAGGAATCGGAATGGGAGTGGGAGGTGGCGATAACACCACCACACACCACCAGACGACGGCCAAGGGATGCGTCGGGTGAAAGCGGAGAATGCGGAGAGGCGATGTCGTAGGAGTCAAAGTCCTTGTTGTCGATCAAGTCGAAAATGTCGGAGTCGAGGTTGGTACTCGGCGAACAAGCACCACCAGACACCACCAGGACGTAGCCAAGGGTAAGATGTTGTCGATGTAGTCGTAAAGATACCAACGCTGAACGCATAGCGGCCATACGCACACGCTGGAGTGAGGCGGCCATGGCCACAGACTGCAGACTGCAGAATCTGCAAACCCAACGATAGGGTTCCCAAGCGAAAAAATAACTTTTCGTAAAATTAACAATTTCCAGTGATGAAAAAGCAAAATTAGGGTAGAATTTCGCAAGGAAAACGCCGGTCGCGTCAAACATGTCGTGCGATAAGCCAATTTTCCTGCAGAAGGAGTGCTGCTAGCCAGAGAATACCAAAGAGTAACGCGGCCGCCAAAAGTCCGGCGAAGAAAGCGGGAAAAGCGGAGAAAGTGGAACGCAAATCGCGTCAAGAAAGCGGAGAAATCGGTTAGGTTAAAGCGGCGCCGTAAGCGGCGAAAGCGGTGTTAAAAGCGGACGTCCAGAAAATCGTTGAACTAAAGCGGATAGCAAAGCGGTCGTAAAGCGGAATCTTAAAGCGGATAAAATCGCGGGGCGCGAAGTGATCTTGCTAACGAATCTTCAAACAGGGAAGCGTAGCGAGGGTCCATAACCTGATGGAAGACGTAATATATATACATATATTAGTCAAGCCAAACAGCGGAAACAGTCAGACGCAGCAGAAACGAAGGCTAAGATGAGATAATAAAATACAGTGAGTGTTTTATTATCAGTGCGAACTGCGAAATGTTGACTGCCTACGTGGCACCTCGGGGCGAGGGGTGAAACATAACAGGAGAGGCTGCTCAACCCCACCTTACAGGGGGGTGAAAGTCAGTGTCCCCATGACACCTCTCGCTCCGCTCGTTGCACTGTGACACATAACATCCAGTTATGTGACACACCTACCCTAAACGATGGAATCGCCGGAATGAGACTGGAACCGGCGAATGAGACTCAAATGAGACAGGGTATTTTTTTGCGGAATTTTGGTTCCAGGGGCCATATAGATGTGGTATCCATGATAAAAAACGAACTTTGTTAAGAAATTTTGATTTTACAGCCGAAAAACAGCCAAAAACACTCCACGAAGGCTGAAAAGTTGGGATATCTGAATTTTGTTTAAAAGACAAGATTATTGCGATACTCACATATTTTGAAGTTGAAAATATGATATAATAACAAGGTAAGTTGAAAATTTATGAAAAGACCATGCATACTCCTTGCTTAGAATGTTTATTGGGGTATTTTTGTGTCACGTGAAGCCGCGACACACTGAAAATAAGTGAAAATTGACTATAACACGGGATAACGGTGTTGTAGGCTCAAACTTATCTTAATAAAGAATGTTCAAAACAGAAGACATAAAAAAACTTCATAGGGCAATGCTCCACAGCTGCGGGATGGCTCATTTTTAGCCAGTTCAGCTGAAATGGCTTAGGGTTTGAAGCGGGAGTGCAAGTCATGCCTTGAACTGTGATGAATGATGAAAATGCAAAGTATCCCTACTGTTCACAAGTTTCAAATATGGTCAAGAACCAAAAAAACACCACCAACAATACGTGGGATTGAAGCATATTCGCAATTACTATTTACACGCACGAGCATTACTCAGGGTTTGAGTGCAGGCTAGCCTAAGAGATGGGCGCTTGTACTTCCCCCATAAAAGCGCTGTACATCCGCACCACCGCCTGTGCATACAGTGCGTCGGCGGTGCTGCCCGACTCCCCCTGGAAGGAAGCAAGGGCTTTAAGCTCCTCCAACCTGATGCTTGCGTCGAGGGCGGCGATTGTGCTCTGCTCCTTCAAAGCAATGACGAGCTTCTGTGCCTCTACCCCGGCCGCTCTTTGCCTGTCAGGTACCAGCCTTGGCTGTCCCACAGGCACTCCTGGTGTACCTTGGGCGTCCAACGCCACGGGCATCGGCTGCTGCGATGAGCCCTGAAGACCTCGGAGAGGGCCAGCTTGGCCTCCGGGCATCAAAGCCTGCGAAAGCCCCATTAGAGATGGTCAGTAGTGTGCCAGGTTTCGGAACTGCGAGGGACATATATATAAAAAAAAAACAATACCAAACTTTATATTCTAAAGAAGAAGGAAACCTTACCGAGATGAGCTGCATGGCGATCTCCTGGGTGTACTTCTCGCTGTTCCTATGGTTTTCCCGTTCGATGGCCATCTGCTCCTTCAGATCCTGGACGGCTTTCTTTGACTGTTCGCTGATGGCGTTTTTGAACGTGTCCATCGTCTTGTTGGAAGCCTCGGAGAGTTGCTGCTGAGCAACGACGTGTTTGTCCGTCAGCTGCACCTGATGCTGCAGGTGCTTGTTCTCAATGGCATCTTGCGTTTGCAACAGCGCTGCTTGGAGCTCCTTGGCCTCCTGGTTGCGTTCGTCCTGGTCTTTGCGCAATTCCTGCTCCCGAAGCCTTGCTTGCTTCCCCTGCTCCTCCAAGGCCTTCTTACTCTCCAACTTCGACTCCTCCAGAGCCTTCTGAAGGCGCTCGTTTTCCTTGGCAAGGTTGGCAACCTCAATCTGGGACTGGTCACGAGCACGTTTCAACTCTTCAAGGTTTTGTCTGTCGGCGTCGGAGTCGGTGTTCCTGGCAGTAGCGTTCCGCACGCTTTCGGACGTCAGCCTCAAGAACAGGTCCGCCATGTACTTCTTCATCTTGGCGTCCTGTGAGCATGTGCAGGTTTGTCAGTCAACAGTCTGGTCAAAACTTAATCAATACACCAAAATAGGGAAAACGGGGCCAAAAGTACCATGTCCTGGACCTTCTCCTTTTTGGAAAGAGGTCTGTCTCGCCGCTTTGGGAGGTCATCCTCTTCCTCAGACTGGCTTTCTTGAACGATGCTCTGAGAAGGCTCCTGCACTTCGTTTTGCACCCCAAAGGAACCGTGCAGTACTTCTGCAAGGTCCAACTCAGGATCGTTGGTCTTTTCGCTGTCCGTAAGGTCCAGTTTCTGCCGTAAGGTCACCGGCGGCCGACAAGAGGAAGTCCGTTTCCTTTTGGTCTCTGCTGCTGGCTTTGGTGGCGATGACAGCTTTCGTTTCCTCGTGCCACTGCCCAAATCATCGCCAACAGCTCCGCTTGCACCCTTCCCCTTGGCCTCGCCAACAGCTCCGCTTGCACCCTTCCCCTTGGCCTCGCCAACAGCTCCACTTGCACCCTTCCCCTTGGCCTTGGAAACTGCTTTCCGAATCCCCTTCGGGTTCTTGCTACCTTCACCTGCATGGTTGCCGGGTACTTTCTGCTTCGCGTAAGGAGTACTGTCCGAGAGCTGCAACGGTGCACCACTTGACATGACATATGCCGTCACCGTGCCCACCAAACGGAAGGTGAGCCCCGCTGAGAAGTTGGAGGAGGCGAGAGTCCAGTAGTTGGTGTCGCCAACCTTTGCCGCTGTCCTCGCCCCACCTGGCAGCTCCGAGCGCCTCTGCTCCTCGGCCGCGATCTTTTCCCAGGCAAAAGCCAATACCTGCTTAAAGCCTTGATACCTCTCGGCCTCCTCGGCTATTTCCCCATCGGCAAAGGGCAGCTTCGTGGGTAACGTTTTGACGTCGCCGTCTGCATAATCGGGCAGGCGGATGTCGTGGGCGTACACCTTGTTGCTCTGCAGCTGCAGAAACGGGTATCTGTCGCAAAAGTGCTCCTCCCGCTTGAGCGTGACATGTCGGTTCTGAAGCAGAGGGGTTTGAAACATGACGTATTCGGCCATGTTCCCGTCATGCTTCTCGCTCAACAAAGTGGCATGCCACTGACCCGAGCTGCCTTGGCTCAAGTTGGCGCAAACGAACCGGATTGTGGCGCCGTGTAGATCAAGACCAGCCTCCTGCCCAAGGTCCATCACTGTTTCTACTTGCATGCCCTGTACCAAGGGCATGCGATACGCAAGTTTCTTCTCCCGGGTGAACTGTGCCTCGAGGTAGACGTACACCTGTAGAAGCCACCATTTCGAACTAAATAAAAGTTACAGGCCAAATAAAAGCAAACAAAGTGATTTTCAAAGGCAGGCCGGTCGCTTACCGGCTGTTTCCCGTTCACCAAACGAGGCACCAACTCCGTTCGCGCGTTCTTGACGTTGGTACGATGCTGGTTCGAATGATCTTCCTGCGCCATCTCGTCGAAGGACAGATATTCGGGGTCATCCGCAGATGGACCCCGTACGACTTGAAAGTCGACCGCTGCTCGAACATCTTCATCC
Source organism: Cymbomonas tetramitiformis (assembly GCA_001247695.2). Classification (NCBI taxonomy): domain Eukaryota; kingdom Viridiplantae; phylum Chlorophyta; class Pyramimonadophyceae; order Pyramimonadales; family Pyramimonadaceae; genus Cymbomonas; species Cymbomonas tetramitiformis. Next base: position 8,010 of record LGRX02002347.1, read on the forward strand.
TCACGGAAGACGAAGGTGATGTCCTTGACGTCCCCGTGCTGGCAGGTGAGGTACGCGATTGCATCCCCAAACGTGCGGAACACACCTGGATTGCCTGGTTTTCGTAGGTTGAAGATTACCACGCGATCCGCAACCGCATGCCCGGACGCAGGAGGCCTCCAGATCTGCTTGAGCCACGCCAGTCCCACTAACAGAGGCAACCCTAGGCTGTTGACCTCCTCAAACTCAAGCAGAAACAATTTTCTACCCTCCCTTGCCTTCGACCTAGGCTGCTCCAAGCCGTCATCCTCGTCGACCTGGTGGGGTGTGTCCACGATGACGCGGTTGTCCTCCTCCCCGGGTTGGGGCCCGTACCGCTCCTGGCACAACGTCAGCATATTACTGACGATGTTTTTTTCGTCCGCCTTGTATAGTTCGCTTTCAAAAACATTATACTTGGACCCGTCCTCCAAGCATTTCAGCAGGAGCTCTTTCCCACAGCCATTTTCCAGCCCGAAGTCTGCATGTATGATTACGGGCTTGCCGTCCCCATCCTTCAGACCGCCCTGGTCCAAGCACTGCCCCAAAAGCACGTACTCCCACCCATCAGCCGTGACCTTCACCAGCTCCTGGCAGGTGATCAGACCCAGCGAAACAAGGTCCACGCTGAACGCATCTAATTCAGCGTGGACCTGCAACTGATCCAAGGGGTTGCCGTCCTCCTCGTAAGGCAACAAATTCTCTGCGGCTTCCACCTCTTCTGCGAGGTTTTGCGCCGCATGTGCTTCTTCTGCTGTAACCGGAAGATCGGGTGCTTTTTTTGCGGGGGCATTATCGGATCCATCGGAGGCATCATCAACACAATATTCCTCCATTTTTTCAGTTACCCTTAAAATTGAGTCATCTGTAAAAAGCTTAGTCTCTAGAATGTGTTTCCACAAGGGGCCTTTCAATCCATAGTTATCCCATGTTAGAATAATCTCGCTCACATCTGCCGCTAAGTCATAAGGAACGATACACTTGCCCTCGTTTACGAGCTTTTTATCTAATATCTTCTCCAAATCGGGAAGGGCCTTATCCAACAGTTCTTGTACGGAAGCTAAACCCATTATTCTTGAACACGAAAGCGCAGAATATAAAGTGAAATCTTGCGGTTTTTCGTCACCGGTACCCAGACAATAAATTGTTTAAAAACTACCTGGGCACCGGTGACGAAAAACCGCAAGATTGTGTCAAGGTGGTAACAATCTACCAAAGTCCTCGACGAATTCTGAGAATTAGTCGAGCGGGGCCCCAGCGCCCGTGACGAATTCTGAGAATTCGTCGAGCGGGGCCCCAGCGCCCGTGACGAATTCTGAGAATTCGTCGAGCGGGGCCCCAGCGCCCGTGACGAATTCTGAGAATTCGTCGAGCGGGGCCCCAGCGCCCGTGACGAATTCTGAGAATTCGTCGAGCGGGGCCCCAGCGCCCGTGACGAATTCTGAGAATTCGTCGAGCGGGGCCCCAGCGCCCGTGACGAATTCTGAGAATTCGTCGAGCGGGGCATCAGCGCCCGTGACGAATTCTGAGAATTCGTCGAGCGGGGCATCAGCGCCCGTGACGAATTCTGAGAATTCGTCGAGCGGGGCATCAGCGCCCGTGACGAATTCTGAGAATTCGTCGAGCGGGGCCCCAGCGCCCGTGACGAATTCTGAGAATTCGTCGAGCGGGGCCCCAGCGCCCGTGACGAATTCTGAGAATTCGTCGAGCGGGGCCCCAGCGCCCGTGACGAATTCTGAGAATTCGTCGAGCGGGGCATCAGCGCCCGTGACGAATTCTGAGAATTCGTCGAGCGGGGCATCAGCGCCCGTGACGAATTCTGAGAATTCGTCGAGCGGGGCCCCAGCGCCCGTGACGAATTCTGAGAATTCGTCGAGGGCCCTCGACGAATTCTCAGAATTCGTCAAGGGCTCTGGGGCCCTGAAAGAATTCCTGAACAATTCGTCACCAATGTCACGAAACAGAAACACCTAAAGCGGTTAACCCGACTCAGGTAAGTATTTTTTGTTCTGCTCAAAACATGGAGTCCCGCAAAAAGAGACCCTCCAGAAAGCAGCTTGACAAAAAACAGCGAAACAATATCGCCACGTTTTGCTCGGCTGAATATTCATGCGGATGCTCTGAGAGTTGCGATCGTCAGTTTGCGTACGCTTCCTACGAAAGAAACTATAATCATAAGAATCTTCTATCTCAGAGAGAGCTCACTTCTGTGCTGACTTCCACTATTGCTGATGCAGTCGTGCGGGACTCTAAAACAGGAGAGCGTTGCATCCCTTGTATCAGCACCCCGTTCAAGTTCGGTGACAAGAGGGTATGCGCTGTCACTTTCCGCAACTTATGGGGCTTGCCACGTGCTACATTCTTTCGGTATCAGAAGGCTGCCCTAGCAGTGGGTGGCATGATTCCAAAGACGACGGTTTTTCAAGAGAAAAAGATCCCCAAAACGCCGTTCGGTCCTTGTTACGACGCTTTTAAGGACTGGGCTATGGTTCACATGTTAAAAGGTCTTCCACAAGACATGCCAACCAATGGGTCGCTACAGATCAAGCCGCTGGATTACGACGTCGAGTATATTAATTACCGACGCCTGGTGGCGGAACCGGTCCTTGTCGTGAATAAGACCTTCCGGAATTACTGCAGGCACTTGGTCAAGAACGAATTGAAAATCCGTATTCGGAAGAAGGTCGAAGTGTCAGGCATGTGTTCGATCTGCGACAACCTTGACGCGCGTTGGGCTAAGTTGCAGGCTTCCGACCCAGACCATGACGCTTGGAAGGAGTTGACTAACCTGAAGGAATCACACAGCGCGACGCACAAGTATCAACGCAACTGCTACGACGCACGCAGGAGAGAAAGCGCTGATCCTCTTGGGGAGATCGACTCCATCGCCCTTGACGGGGCGGCAAACAAGAATACCGTGGTGCCTCACGCCTCTCTCATCAAGTGAAACACATCAACGAGAAGAAACAGAATTTCTTCAACTTGCATCTGCAGCTCACTATATTCCATGGTTGCATGTTGCTCTTCAATCTGAGTTTTCCTTGGAGCCAACCCAAAGGCGCGAACATGATGCTGACTTCCTTTACCAACCTGCTTGTGCTCCTGGCTTTTGGGCATAGTGGCAAACGGTTCTTCAGGAAGACGTTGCATCTTCAAGTTGACGGAGGCTCTGAAAACTGGAATCGCTACACGTTCGGCTTTTGCGCCCTGCTGGTTCATTATGGCATCTACCACAACCTCGTGTTGCATCGCCTGATGGTTGGACACACCCACAACGATGTTGATGGCTGGTTCGGTTTGATGAAGATGTACATATTCGGTAAGGATGCTACAAAAGCAGGCCGATGGCTCGTCTTACTCGAAGACTATATCAACTGGCTTGTATCGTGGCCGGTAAATAAGTTCTTGAAGCTGGTACAAGTTCAGGGTCAGCAGCTGGACTTCAAAAAGTGGTTGAAGCCGCATCTGAACTGGAACCTCACGGGATATGGAGGTATGGTGCGCGACGTGCATTACGTGGAATTCCAAAAGGACGAGCATGGCGTAGTTCGCATGAAGTACAAAGGGGGGACCATATTAATTAAGCCATGTCTTCCCAAAGGCGTAGACGAGGACTTGACCAAAGGTCTGGAAGTAATGAACAACTATCCCGACATTGACAGCTCTCCACCCTTGCAGGAAGTGCAGCCGCTTCCAGCGAAGGAGGAGGCAGCCACGCTGAATGCGTTTCAGCGGCTATGTGATCATGGTGTCGACCGTATCTCTCATGAGCAACAAGAACATCTATGTGGGTATTTTCCTTTACCACAGAAAGCTTCCGACTACGACACCTGGAAGGGCCCGAAGTTTGATCAGCAGCAACCCTTGGACTTGAAGTTGCTGCTGAGCAACGCTTGGCACCAGAACACGACCGAGGCGTCCGACCCCGCAACAACTGAACCTCAACCAGAGTTGGAGACCATTGCAGACGGCAGAAATGTGATGGTCAAGGATCTGCCAGTGGACATTCCCAAAATAACGAAAAGATGTGAGCAAGAAGCACGTCGAGTTGAAGATATTTCTTTCTGGTGAGTTCTACAATAGTCACTTCCTTTAATTAGTACATGATATGAACCGCCATCAAGCACGCTGCCCATTGACTGACCAAAGCGTTCCTCATTCTGTTCCTTATTATTCAGGTACACTAAGGGCGAGCTTAAGGCGGTGTTGCAGCATATGGGGCTCGACGGTGCGGGGCTGGCTGCAGAGTTGGCCACACGTTTGTTCAATGCGACCGCCGCAGCGCGCAAGGAACATCAGGAAAAGGGGCGTCGCGGTCAGCGTTCAAATGCAGGAAGCGCGAGACCGGTTTCCGACGACAACGGAGGTGAAGGTCGAGGCAAGGGACGTGGGGGGAGAACAACTGGCCCCGATGGTCAAGCTGCAGTTGCTGAAGCAGGTGCAGGGAAAGGTCGAGGCAAGGGACGTGGGGGAGTCATGGCCCCGACGGTCAAGTTGCGATTCTTTGGCGAGTGCGAGGGAAAGGTCAGGCAAAAGGACGTGAGGAGATCAAGCCCCGGCCCCCGGCAGTCCAACAGCGATTCTTTGAAGCAGGTGCAAGGAAAGGTCGTGGCAAAGGACGTGGGGGGAAATCAACTGTCCCCAACAGTCAAGCTGCAGTTGGGAGAGGTGCCGGCATGCGCGCTAATGCTGCCGCTGGCATTAAGCGTGTATACCCGTCGTCCCCTCCTTCCTCCCCTGTCCAAGACAGTGTCAAGACTCGCAAAGTTGGGCAGGCGGAAGCAGGTGATCCTAAACGACCACGAGGTTCTCCCCCTACGACAGCGTCTCCCACCTTTTCCCCTCCTCAACGGAAGGCCAGGACACGTTCTGCCAACAATGGCCGCTGTCTATTTCAGGAATCGCCCGAGAAGAGTGAGTCGGACTCGTATGACGACATGCCTTTACTTCAGCGAGCAGCAAGGCCCGTAACTGCTCCAGCAGTTTCTGTGAAGTCGGACTCATCAGACGAGGACGACATGCCGTTGGCGCAACGTGCTGTGGCTCGTTTCCTCCCGGCAGACTACACCTTCGAAATGATAATTGCAGTTCCAAAAACGTTTGCTGTCACCGCTGCCGGTGAAAACAACCCCGCCGACGAGTGCTGGTTTACGGTTCCACTTGCACGTGGGAAGGTTTCACTTCCCATGCACTATGTTGAGGTCTTGGACTTGGATTCGGAGAAACGTTTGGTACACTGGCAGTTCTGGATTCCACGCGCTGCGAACCTTATGCCGGGCTCCAAGCGCAAGCTGCGCACTTTCAAGAACACGGACTTGCTGTTTACCGCAGACGCTTTCAGGCGCGGAGGAGTTCGGCACAGGGCGTGGCATCCCTTCAACCCTGCGGAAATGCTGACTTGCTGGGATGAGCGCATCTGTCCGCCCGAGGGCGGTATGCCTTCAGGTCCTGAAAAGGAAGAGCTTTTAAAGACTATTGCCGACAACCTGTTCTCTGAGTAGAATCTGTTTTACAAGTTTGTTTACCCTGAACATGGCGTCCTTCTTTTTACAGATCTTCCTACCATGTGTATACTGTTTCAATCCCAGCTCGCTAGAGCGGTTTCTTTGTATGATATAAGGAAATACAAACTCGAAACGGTGACAACGCGCCGTGTAACTCTTGATTATGTTGCTTAACTTCACATGGACAGTTCCAGCGCTCAGGGTTTTCAGGGTTTGAGGGGTAAAATGACCAAAACGGTCACCAAAATTATGCATCCAACTATTCCTGTGTGCAACTTGCGATCGTGGACTTGTAACCAAGTTCAAACCCGTCAAAATAACGTAACAACTGTGCTTTAAACTCCTGCAATATAGTTTACCACCCAATTTCCAGGGTTATTTCCCATACGACTGGCCCCGTAATGATATTTCCCCATCTTAGGGTGGTCGAAATTGAAAAAATCCGTTGTTTTCCAAGGAGTTCTTATTGTTATGCATCAAGCATATGTAAAGTATATTGGAAATTCATACTTGAAAAAGTTTTGGGGATTTTTCGTCGAGAATCGTATTTTTGGTGATTTTTCTGAGTTCGCGTGGCAGAAAAACACACTAAATCGTCGAAAAAACATCAAATTTCTCAAAATTTGCATTCGACAATGTTATTTTTTGTTTAAGTGCATCAAATGTGTGTAAATTCCACAAAAAAAATGACCCCAAAAAAATGAGACTGGAATGAGACTGGGGCCAGTCTCATTCCGGCGATTCCATCGTTCCTACGGACCCCCCTAGCTACCCTAGCTACCCAATAATCACACCTGTAAAGCAAGATGCATGTCACGGAGACAAAACAAAGATCATACAGCAGGTAATAATACCAATAATAGCCCGGTTAGCCCGCAGGCACACATACTGGCCAGCACATAGTGCTGAAATCTGTATAGGCGGCCCTGACTGGGAGTCCCGGTCAGGCCCCTATGACAGATCCCTAGGACCAACACTGGACTGCTGACTGATCTGTAGGTTCGTACTGTGACACATGTTGTGTCACAGGTATTTTAGACTCCGAGACCGTCCGAGACCGTTCCGGGTATATCTAGCTTAGGGTTTATTTATCTTATACAGTTTATCCACACGAGTACGGGACTTTCTGATATCTAGTGCACTTGGATATTCCGGTAGGTCGTGGCCCCATCCACGTTTTCATTCCACTTGCTATCTTGGCCATGATTGGCTAAGCAGCCGCTTGGAGAGGTGGTGCGCACTTGCGCGTTTGGGTGCGACTAGGATTTGGGATATGGCTTTACGGTAGACGTCTTTTTTGCGGCTGCGAGTCATGGGCACCGCGCGTTGCTGTTGCTCGGTTTTGGCAATGTTCATTTACGTTATCTTACCTGCCCTGATCCCGCTGGTTTACGTACTTTGGGCTGGTGCTCCGGACACCTTTGACCACGACGACATTTGCAAGTGCCCCACGCTTGTTTCGCCTCTCCGCACGTTCCGCCGTTACGCCTGCCCTCCATTTCCGCCACAACACCCAAACGTGCAGCCGCGCATCATCTTTTCTCTGGCTTTCTACGGTATGGCAGCATCTACACGAGCTCGCAAACGCCTGTTGAAGGACTCCGACTTGGACGCCTCAATACGGCTTATAGATGCGGTTCGGGACACCCCGACCGCTAGCACCCCGCCTGTGGTGCCCCCTGCTGCTTCCAGCAACTCCGACGCCGCTGTCGCGTTGCGGAAGCACCTTGTTGACCAACATGCCGCGGTCGACATGGTCTACAAGGGGCGTTTACATCGGGCTTGGGCCAAGGGTATCCGCGAGGATATCCTTGGTTCCAAGAAACATCATTATCGTGGCACTGACGACGCGGACCGCCTCTCCGAGCTGGTGGTGCAGCTTCGTACCGAGTTTCAGTCCGCTGGGCTGGATTTGACTCCCTTTGACCTCGACGACCCCACCTCTCTGGTCATCGAGAAGGTTAATGGGCTTCTCTACGACGTGTTGGCCCTCGTCGTGGAGCGCAACTCTGTGGCGGACACCTGGCTTCGCGGTACGGACTCCTCGGCTGACCGAGATGGACGTCGTGCCCTTGTCGACATTATCAAGGGGAGCGTGCCAGTCGCGCTACGTGAGAGCCACCAGCAGGAGCACGCGGCTCTACGTTATCCCGCAGGCGTTGACCCGCAGCCCATCTTGGCTCGTGAGCAACGTCTGGTGCGGGATAACCGCGCTCCTGACTGGCAGCCCACCGACGAGACCCGCAAGCTGTCGCTCTACAACCGCCTCGACGCGATCTTCTACGCGGCGGTGAAGGTGCGGTACCCGCTTGCGGGTGACCTCAGCGGGGTCACTCTCCGCTCGCTTCAGGCCCTCGTCGTGGCCATCTTTCAGGCCTGGGCGCAGTCGGACGATGGGGTGGCAGTGCGTGAGAAGCAGACGTTGGGGGCGGGCGGTAAGCCCTCCGCGCTTATCACGTCGTCTGAGTACGCCGTTCTCCTTGACGAGATCGCCGCCTTGAAGGCGCTCGTGCGGGACAATCGTGCGGGCGCGGTTCGGCGACAGCAGCAACCACAGCCGCGCGGTAAGCAGCATCCGCGGGGCCATCGGGTGGGTGTGCACGCGGCACCGCCTGTGGGGTTCGACAGGGACAACATGAAGGCGAAGCCCCTTTGCCACCGTTGCCGCAAGGCGGGCAAAGGGGACGCCTATCACGCGTACCGCGACTGCCCTCTTGGTGGGCGCCAGCATTCGTCGGCCACGGCAGCGGCCTTCTGCATTCCTATTGAGGAGGAGGATGCGGAGGGTCTACACACTCTGGCACTTGTGCAGGTCTTCCAGGAGGCTGCGGATGATGGTCCGGAGGCCTTCGCCCGTGCGGCGGCGGCTTACGGTCCTCCCGCTGTGCTTTCCGCGGGCGGGATTGGCGGCATCGACGTGTCGGCCTACGGCTTCAGCGTGCAGCCTGCGGCCGACGGCGCGGACGACGAGGACATCTTGCGGCGGCTTGATGCCCTCACCACTGAGGTTCAGGCCGCCCAAGAAAAGGTACATTACACTCACGCATCCTTTGTTCCTGGGAGTGCGGTTGAGGAGCATGCGTCGGCTCTGGTGTGTGGCCCTGTCGCTGCGGCGGGGATCACACCGGAGGGGCAGGTTCCGGCAGGTGGTGCGGCGGCATCGGCGTCCGCCGTGCCGGCCCCTGCTATGCCTGTTTCGCAGGTGGAGGATGTACGGCCCGCGCCAACTCAATCGGCGCGGGTAACCACCACGGAGGCGACGTGCGGTGAGTTCGTTCGGAGGCTTCGTGCAGACGGTGAATCACGCCGCCGTCCACCCGTCTGACCTGACAGGCTATGACACGGACGACTACGAGGATTTCGCCGACGGTACTTTCGCGGTGAAGCCGCGAGCTCCGGCCGGTGCTATCGGGTGCGGTGTGCCGCCTTTCGGCTTTGGCACGCCGGCAATCGGCGCTCTCGCCATGCTTTCCCTCTTCTGCATTTCTTTTGCAGGTGTAGCTGTTTCGGCTTCCACGGCTTCTGCTGTGTCGGCATGTGCACCGGCTACGGAGATGCCTTCGCCTGGTGGTAATCTCGATTGGGAAACTCCGTCATTTTACTCTACGAATGATTTTGTTGATTCTGTGATCCCGGCTCAAGGTTTCTCGTTGGCTGACAATGTGCCACTGCTTGAGCCGCCTGAGCCCCCTGACATCTTTCAGGACCTTGCTCGGGCAGATTTGAGTTTCGACATGGCCTTCTTTTACGGTATGGCTCTACATGAGAGAGGTCCGTTCGGGAATCCTCCCTTCGGATCGGACTTAAGTGAGGCCGCCGCCGACTACTTTGGTGCTGTCGATTGACTTCTTGCTCACTCTGGAGGCACACCAACATGGTGGTGTGCAGAACTCCTGTGACCTCAAAGACTTCTTCAATCTGATTTATGGTTTTACTTTGACACCTTTGAAATCTTCAATTTGACTTGCTGACACAGAGCCTTTCAGTAGTTTAGCAGGACCTTAATTGCCTGTGAGTTTCTGCTCTTGTGCTAGCTAGAGGGTTCTAATTTGTGTATCAGAATTGCACAGTTAGATTAGCAGTTAGGCCTTGTCACCCTGGCTCCTGCCCTAACACTTACAGCTTTACATTTTCTGACTCTCCTAGCCAGTCACCACCCACAGTGCTGGGGTGGTGTGCTGAAATCTGTATAGGCAGCCCTGACTGGGAGTCCCGGTCAGGCCCCTATATGACAGATCCCTAGGACCAACACTGGACTGCTGACTGATCTGTAGGTTCGTACTGTGACACACGCTGTGTCACAGGTAGGCTAGACTCCGAGACCGTCCGAGACCGTTCCGGGTATCTCTAGCTTAGGGTTTATTTATCTTATACAGTTTATCCACACGAGTACGGGACTTTCTGATATCTAGTGTACTTGGATATTCCGGTACATAGTGCTACAGGCTACTGCACGTCGGTCTTGGCCAGTGCTACGGCACGGCTCGGCAGTCTAGTACTCAGCTGCTGCTGTCACTGCCACCCTTTGCTCGGTGGACGGTTGGATGTACCTCATGGCTGCTGCCTGGGTCATTCAGTGCCCATGCCGCATGAACTCGGCGAATGACACCTTCTGGGCCACGACTGTGGCTCCACCAGATCTCATGCTCTGGGTCCCAAAAACTGCCATGGTCTCTGCTTCCGTCTTGCCCGCTGCCTGAGCCACCATCCTGATGACCTCACGCCTGCAGGCGTGGTAATCCATGTGCCTGCCATTCAAAGGCACCTGAGGGTCCCTGACGGCCTTCCTGCCGTCCCAGCCCTGGAACAGGTTCACTGACCCGGATAGCTGCCCCGCCTCGATAAGCCGCTCTGAGAGATCCACTGGGCAGAAATGCTTCCCTCCACGGGCCACGTACACCACATCACCCTCACAGTACTGGTCATTCTTCCTGGATGTCAGGAGAAAGACCATGTGGGTCGGATAGAACCTCATGGCCCAACCCAGATCATCTTCATGTCCGAGTACCGCAGGCATCCCGCCCACATCACTGACCCCATGCATGCCACTATCAGTCTGATGATGGAGAACCTGCCTTTGCTGTCTGTGTGGTACATCCTGATGCCGGTGGCCAACAGCACGACGGGCATGGCTGCCTTCCTATTCTTCACACCTAGCCCGAACTTCCTCCGAGCCTGCTCCCGAACTGCCTTGCACAGCTCCGTCTTGGTGGGGTTCTGGTCCCTCGGTACCAGAGCCACATCATGCACCGCGTGGATAGCCCCCGATGCTGTCTTAACCACTGAGAAAGTGTCTGCCCTGTCCATGACGAACCTCAGATACAATGCCACTGTCACCGGCAGTGCAGGGCAACACTCCCGCGGTGGCTGTCTGGCTGCACACCACCTGGAGAACCTCCCGAATGCTCCCAAGTAACTATTACACCAGCTGCCCACTGCCCTGGTGGTCACCATGTCCAGCTTCATGCTCCTCAGCAGCTCCTGCTCCAAGGGGTCCCTAGGGCTGACCTCCACTTGCCTCCAAAAGGCCGAGTCCAGATGCCCTCCTGCTCATGCCGAAAAGTCCACCCGCAGAGCCATCACCCTGAAGTTAGGCGGGCCCACGGCTCTCTCATTAGCTCGGCCCGCACCAGGCAGGAACAGAGCCTCTGCCGAATCCCTGGGGAGCTCCCTGTGAGATATAATATGCCGTATTATATCGGGTGGTCACTGAATAGTGTTCATACAAGTGTAAATTGATTATAAGAGTTAAACGAATATAAGCCGTCTGTGACCTAGGTATCTGTCACCTAGTACTGTACGAGTACTGGTACAGCTAACTAACGGGAGTCAGAGTAAGGTATGACCTACGGGTCACTGAATCCAGCACACCACCCTGTGACTGTACTTAGTGCTGTTACAGGTGGCAGAGAGCGGAGCACAGACAAATCAAATTGTTCCGAAACAACAAACAGCTAGGAGCTGGAAACTGCTAGAGGGAGGCCTGTGCTTTAGCCAGGGCGGTCCCGTCCTAAAACTGCTGCTAGGAAACTGCTCACAAGCTAAGTTCCTACAGCTCAATCTCAAAGCTACTCAGCCACTTTCAAAGTGGTCCACAAAGCTGCAGAGTTCACCAGAGTTGAAGAAGTTGTCATTGTCAAAGATGTTCAACCAGAACCAGAGTCCAGAAGTCATAATCCAGAACCAGAGTCCAGAAGCCAGAGTCCAGAACCAGAAGCCAGAACCATAATCCAGAAGCCAGAGTCCAGAAGAAGACTCGTAGAGCAAATTTAGGAATCCACAAAAGTGAAAATCCGAGTCCAAGCCCGCCGAAACTTCAAAAGGAAAAAACCTGCCGAAAGGGAAAGTGTACGGCAAGGCAGACAGACTGTTGGCAGTCACCCCAGTGGGATGTACTGCTGCGGTGAAGTCAGCGGCTCGATCGAGCACCACCGAACCCTGAACCGCTGACACACATGCAAGACACATGAGTGCGGGCAGGGCCAGAGATGCAAAAGAGAAGACCCTCGGCAATGTTGCCACACCGACACGTGACCGTGTAGCCGGTGGGGCCGAGGGAATCTCGTCTCCGGAATAAGAAAAGCCGTCGGAGTCGTCGTCATCGTCGATCACGGAAAGCTCTCCCGGGTAAATCGACTCGTGAACCGAGTCAATCGAGCACAATTTAACCTCTTAGCCGGTAGCCGTTACGATATCGTAACAAACCACCCGCGGTCCTTTTGGTTTCGCATGCACGTGTGCTCACCAAAAAGGGTTAGACGAACTCTAGACATGATACAACCTAGGGTATGTGTGCATAGTGAGCATGTATGCATCACTCCATGGCAGATTTGTATGGGATACACATATACTCTTATCATATTCATAACAATTTGAACCGACAATAATGCTTTTTATAGCCAAATTTGAAACGGAAATCGGCTCAAATCTGCATGATTTAGACAACTTTGACATTGATATGAATGTGCATGACCATATATGTTCAGGGTATGCCATATTCAACCATCACATATCGATATATGGGTGCTAAGGGCTATACATCCTCGCTTATATGTGAAATACACGCAGACTAATCGCTTAAGTATGGAAAACATTGCTTAAGTATGAAAAACATTGAAGAATCGCATGTTTTTTTCATGTTTTTTCGTAAAAAGGCCACGTATATCGAGATGTAGGCACATTTAACTCAACATATGACTGACAAAAGTTTAAACATGGCCAAGGCCGATAGCATCGTACTAACGGCAACCGCTTAAGAGACCTTAGGCGACCAAGAATCGCTTTTGCGTAAAATCGATTGCTAAAATTTGGAGAAGTTTTGCTTGTATAATCGGTATATCTCACGATATATATGCCATAGATGTTCATACAATAGCTCAATTTGTAGTTGCGATAGGTGTCGAAAACATATATAATCACCGTGGCATGCTTATGTATGTGAGCACCACACCCGCTTCCCACACAGAACATGCATTTTTGGCCGGAAATAGCGTTACCGGCTAAGAGGTTAAGAGATGTGTCAGGGCATGTTTGCAACCTTTGCATTACACGGTCCATAAAAGAGACACGTAGTGGCTCCTCGAAAGGAGACCCGAAAGAAGCGGGGTCCGATGCCGAAACAGGGTATAGCCCAGTGTCAATCTCGTGATTGACAGGCGGTGGCGCATCGCACACCACCTGCGGTACAGACAAAGTACCGATGTGCAGCGGTGGTTGCTTACCAGCGGCGGTAGCACCACCGACCTGCGCAGCCGTAGCCGCGGACCGCAGGGACTCAAGGACGCCCCGTGCATCCGCGAGCACACCCTCCATGCCGTCGCCCGAAGCACCATGACCCAAGCCCGCATAGTGGGCACGTAATCCCACGTCGTGCCGCACCGGGTAGGTGAAGGGCTCAGGATCGGTACGCACCAGTGGCTGGTCGTGCTCGTGGCATAAGTCCGCGAAGTCCTCGTCGTTCTCGTTGTCGAAGGCGGTTTGGAAGGCCGAAACCACCTCGTCCAAGTCCATGGCGGCGCATCACGCAGGTCAACATCGCATGAACCACACACCTCAAGGCAACGTGCAGTGTCGTGAAAGTGCCCAGGGCAGAGCGGGCACTCCTGTACGAAGGCCGAGGATGCGGAGTGAAACGAGATGCTCCTAGCACCCTGTGCCTTAATACCCTGAGGCCAATTCCCGCCTTTCGGGAGTGGGGATGCTCCGAAGCGGTGCTTCCATCCCACGCGACGGTCACGTCCGTGAAATTTACCGTCCGTACGACGGTTTCGCTCATCACGCCACTTGGACGGTGGAAATCTCACACCACCGCCTCCATGCGGACGGTGAGAATCATTCCGTGGCGGCGGCGTGTCACGTGCAATCTCGCGCTCGTCATGACGGAGGGAGGCAAGCAGGGCAGAGGCCTCACCAATGATACGAGCGAATTCCTCGAGGAAGCCCGAGACGTCACTCGGCTCCCCACCTGCGTAAGCCAATCCGAGAGGCGTGTGCGTCGGGATAGGCGCGGCTGCCCTGGGGCGGGTAGGAGGGCCATTAGGGTTCGCACACCACCACACCTCTAGGATGTGAGTGTAAACTTCCTCGATGCTCACCTTCGCCAACTCAGTGTCCAGGCGAAGCGGTGTGATTACCTCCTTGTAAAACTCGGTGTCCAGTGCCGCCAGGAGCTGCCTCTTGGCGGCTTCGTCGTCCAGGGGACCCGCTCCGCTAGCCGCGATACAGTAAGGGTTTTTATAGGTTGTCTGGATCTAAGACGCTTGGGAGACAACCCCAGCACTGCACGTCTGCAGGCGGGACGGCCGTCGCGTGCTCGTCAGCACTCTCCGCCACGCCTTAAATCTGCGCAACCTACACCCTTAGTGGGAATCGAACCCACGAGTGCGAGGTTCATAGCCTAGCGCCGTACCAACTCGACCAACGCGTCGCGAATGTACTTTATGAAATTTATTTAGAAATTTATGATACAATATTCCACATTCCTGTGATGAACAAGATTACAAAATCTATCACAAGGTCCAAGAAAAATTTCGCTTTGACCAGAGGCCATTCATTAGCTAATGAACGGTTCCCGCATAGCCAAAGTGTCTATGTGCGAGTCGCGCTTTGGCTAGCGGCCGTTCATTAGCTATTGAACGGTTCCCGCAGCCAAAGTGTCTATTTGTGAGTCGCGCTTTGGCCAGAGGCCGTTCATTAGCTAATGAACGGTTCCCGCAGCCAAAGTGTCTATTTGTGAGTCGCGCTTTGGCCAGAGGCCGTTCATTAGCTAATGAACGGTTCCCGCAGCCAAAGTGTCTATTTGTGAGTCGCGCTTTGGCCAGAGGCCGTTCATTAGCTAATGAACGGTTCCCGCAGCCAAAGTGTCTATTTGTGAGCCGCGCTTTGGCCAGAGGCCGTTCATTAGCTAATGAACGGTTCCCGCAGCCAAAGTGTCTATGTGTGAGTCGCGCTTTGGCCAGAGGCCGTTCATTAGCTAATGAACGGTTCCCGCAGCCAAAGTGTCTATGTGCGAGTCGCGCTTTGGCCAGAGGCCGTTCATTAGCTAATGAACGAGTTCAAAAATAAACATACCTGCTTCTTGGCCAAAAAGTATTTGAAGTCGAATTTGTCTTCAGATCGTAAGCTGTTTTTTAGCAAGTCCTTCACGAAGTATTCCTTCCTATCTTTTTGCGACATGCTGAAAATATTTTCGCGAAAAGACTTAATATCTGCCGATGAGAAAGATAGACAGCAGTGCGACTTGCAATTGCACTTAATGGTTTCTGCCATTTATATATTGTCAGCCTGCAAACGTCGCTGCTTGATACTAATTACGCCTGTATATTTCTGCTTGCGTATGTCGGATTCGTACGGTTTGCGCACAACAATCTGCTTGTTTACTTCACCGTTTAAACACCGAAGAGGGTCTTCATTAAGCAAGTCTAAACTTGTCTCTGAAAATTCTGTATCAAGTCTGCTTTTTATCTCTTTTAATTCAATTTCGCGCAAAGCGCGTGTCCCGGAAACGCGTGAAGAATTAGAGCTAACTTCCGATCTAGACGTCAAAGGCGCGTTCCAAAGGACCAATTGCGTATTTGCGCTCGGGGCTATGCTTGGAATTGGCTCATGATCAAAGAAGTCAGCCCCTATTTCCATAGAATCTTCAATAACTATTCCCGGGCACGGTTTGCAGATAATCTCGCAACCCTCATCAAAAGGAATAGAAAACATATTTTCGTCAAAATTAGCCGTCATTAGCTTATGAAGCCGTTTATTACGTTCTGAAAATGATATGGACTTGCGAGTCAACGGAGGATTTCTATCTTTTTGGATCGATCGATTCTCGATTTCAGCGCAAATGACACCAGGATATCTTTAAATCATATCCTTGATCTGAACAGACCGAATCAAGAAGCGACAGCAAATGTCATTTCTGACAAAAATTGTCATCGATATTTGACATGTCATTTTTAGCCGACAGAAATGACCTACAATATTTTGCTAAAGTTACATCACTTTTCCAAAGTTCCTTCACACACACCCCTTTCGCAGTTGACAGCCAATTTCTCTCATTTCAGTATGGCGACAGCAGAAACATTTCAAGCACTGAGGGAACATCATATTTTCCAGTTCTATCTTGGCAACAAGTGGAGCATTGTTAGAACGCTAAAAACCGACAATCCTGCAGACACCTTGCAAATAGTAATCCACTCAGATGACCCGAACGAGAAGGCTGAAGAAATGTTTTACAATTTTCCCCAAAACACCTCTCCGACTGTAAATGCAGACGGTACCCTTCTTCCGGGAAAACGCGTAGCGTATAGTATAATTGAAGGCCAGACTCCAATTCTGTATTTCGTCGCTCTTAGGAACAACAAGCTTACTGTAATCGAACTGGACAGCGCAAACTTTGAGGAAGCCCTGAGCCTTCCAAGGCACACGAATCGGCTTTCGGCTTATCAAAATTTGAAAAGTAGGGCAGAACAAGAAGGAAAAAGCAAGGAATTCTGTATAGCGAGCTATGTAAACACGGCGTGGAAAGCGTCGATTACAGCTCCTTTCTGGCAAAGCAAGAGGCCAACGCCAGTGATCGATGACCTCGGCAGTGGTGGCGAAATGCCTGTTGTACAGGCTACGGTACGTCCCTTTCACGCCTTGAGCCTGTACCGGGGCGGAAGGCGTTCATTAGCTAATGAACGCTTTCCGCCTCGAAACGCGCGCCTTGAGCCTGTACCGGGGTGGAAGGCGTCCATTAGCTAATGAACGCTTTCCGCCTCGAAACGCGCGCCTTGAGCCTGTCCCTGGGTGGAAGGCGTTCATTAGCTAATGAACGCTTTCCGCCTCGAAACGCGCGCCTTGAGCCTGTACCGGGGCGGAAGGCGTTCATTAGCTAATGAACGCTTTCCGCCTCGAAACGCGCGCCTTGAGCCTGTACCGGGGCGGAAGGCGTTCATTAGCTAATGAACGCTTTCCGCCTCGAAACGCGCGCCTTGAGCCTGTCCCTGGTCGGAAAGCGTTCATTAGCTAATGAACGCTTTCCGCCTTGAAACGCGCGCCCTGAGCCTGGACCGGGGCGGAAGGCGTTCATTAGCTAATGAACGCTTTCCTCCTCGAAACGCGCGCCCTGAGCCTGGACCGGGGCGGAAGGCGTTCATTAGCTAATGAACGCTTTCCGCCTCAAAACGCGCGCCCTGAGCCCTTATCGGGCTGGAAGGCGTTCATTAGCTAATGAACGCTTTCCGCCTCGAAACGCGCGCCTTTAGCCTGTACCGGGGCGGAAGGCGTTCATTAGCTAATGAACAGTTTCGTCTTGTCCCAGGCTGCCAGGAGAACGGCAGTGGAGCTTGCTGCCCAACGCGCCCTTGAAGGACCTGGTGGCTCCAGAGCGTTTACTGGAGCGGGCGCTAATGTGGATATGTCTCAAGTGGCCACCCCATCTGAGGCAAGGAAGGCAGCCGAGGAGGCTGCACATGGGTGGCACGCTAAGCTGAAAGTGGAGCATGCAGCAAAGTTAGAATATGAGGAGAAAGCTGAGCTGTGCAAGAAAATCGAGATGGAGCACCGGTGGCCGAATCCGATGTCGAAAGACGAGGCGGCGGAGCAAGGGAGTGTGTTTCGTCTCCCCATCGAATGCCTGTACCACGCGAAGGGGTACGAGGCCTGCCGGGATCAAGAGAGGGGCTGGGTGAACGAGATCAAGTCCGGCAGGAAGGAGAACCCGTGGGCCCCTTTCAATGCGGGTCTCGTTGCGATCGACGATGTCAAAACCCGTGCCGAATTCTCCCTGAAAAAAGCTCTGAGGGGAGAATACAGAGGCAAGGTATTTGGGCACCAGCACTGTTATCAAGCCACCGACGAGTGTCACGAGGAAATCCCGTTGGAGGTAGCTTTCCAGTCCTTCGAGAGCAAGATCTACATCGGTCTCACGCCTGCCATGATTCGGTTCTAAGGCGAGATGCAGAACCAGATCGATCAGAAGCAGAAAGGCAAAGACAACACTCAGTTCATGCAAGGGCTCCGTTCGACCCTTTTCGAAAAGCATGGGGTCGTGTACACCGTTTACCGAGAAGCGTCGATCTCCGAGTTCGTCGCCAGCGTCCCCGAGGACACCGAAGGGGGTATCCCTTATCAACCTGGGCGATACCAGGCCGGAGGGCTGGTGGAAAAAATGGCGACATACGAATCACAGCATGGATTTGCAATCCCGGATCCCGTGAAATATCCCCAGGGATTCCAGTACATCGAGAAGCGGGAGACGTTTGAGCACGAGGGAAACCCTGAGGCAGACCCTGAGGTAGAGCTGACGGTGACGGTGCTGGAGGATGACATCAACGCTCACCTCGATCGGGTCACAGATTGGTACCCCGTAATGTCTCACTTGAACCAGTCGATGGAGACGCATGTGAAGCAAGTAGCGATGTCCAAGCATTCTGTGTTCGGCAGCACGCAAATCAACCACTACTTCATGCACTGGACCGTTGCCAATTTCCGGCCGCAGACGTGGGACCTCTGCGTTAGCATCATGGAGGCTTACAGAAGGTTTGACCTGAAGGGCATGAAAACCCCTTTGGCTTCGAAGACCAAAAAGCGCAAGGCCTCATCTTCGCCCGCTAGCGGACCCTCCAAGAAAGCTGGCAAAAAGGCCACCTCCAACCGACAGGTAAATTACTTTTTACTTCTGCTTCAAACAATGTTCTCCCTCCCAAAGCATCATTTTCTATATTTTAAGACATGCTAAAAATGTTTTTTTTTACTTACAGATGGAAGACGAGGTGCAACGAGGAGGCGGGGACCACGGAGCGGGCTCGTCTAGAGGGGTAGGCATTTTGGTGGAAGAAGCTCAGTTTCTCCACAATGCCAAATCCATGGGTATGACGTTCTGGATTAACTTGGGCGGCTTGGCGGGGGATGCGGAGTTCGACAAGGTGGACACGTATCTGCGCCTGATTATTGACAAGGAGATCTCAATAAAAGAGGGGGGCATTGCGATAAGCCAGTTCAAGAAGGAACGCATGGTGCAGAAGCACTTGGTGTCCGCGGCGGGATTGCAAACCTGGGACGAATTCAAGGACGAGTTCACCCCCTACTGGAGCTCCCAAGAGAAAATCGAGTCGTTGATCGGCTGCTTACCTTCAACTCAGGGGGGAGCGCGCCGGGGGGGGTCTGGGGAAGTTCCGCACGCGATCTTCAATTACGTCGAGAACGCGCGGGCAAATCTCAAAGAAGCGCAGGCGCCAAGCGCGGCTCACATCCTAGGCTTGCAACAGATCGAGGTGAAAGTCGACATCAAACTCTATCGGGAGGCGCGGACTGACGGGCCGCAGCCTAAGGTTGCAGGAGAGGCAGGCCTGGAGGACGACGAGCCCACACATCAGACGGACGTGCCGATGCTCCCTCGTTGGAAGATCGTCAAGGGCAGCATGAACGATTTGAAGGACATCCCGAGACTGCCCTTCACGGGGACGATCATCGACTGCAATTACGCCCTTGATTAGGAGAAGACTCCCCGACGCGATGACCAAGGAGGAGGTGCAACCGTTCCTGGAGTCTTTCAACGCCAAGACCACCGCCCCGGCATGGACAGTCGCTATCTTTTGCGGTTTCGTCCAACAAAACGATTTCCTGGAGGTGATTGACAATTACTGCTCCAGCCGCGCGGAGCGGTTCTTCTGGCACAAGGGGAACGTGCACATGAACCCCAACAAGTCCGTACGCTTCAATGACGTTGAATGTGGCGTCCTGGGGTACCACGTAAAGAGCGATGCCCAGGGGGAGTCTTCTAAAAAGCCGGAGTGGATGTTCAACTTTGATTTTGGGGACGGTGAACGTCTGAGCCGCGCGTCACTCTTGCGCGGCTTCCCGGTTGTGCACCAGATGTACAAACGCGACGACAAAGTCGTGAATAACCATCAGAAACCCCTAGCACTGTTGATGGAGCTGATCCAGTGCCACATGCTCGGCGACAATCCGGGCAAGGTGGATGAGAACGGCCATCCACTCAACTGGATTCTCGACGCTTGCTGCGGCGTCGGCTCGACGTCCATGGCCGCCATGAGGTGTGGTATGAACGCGATCGGCTTCGACCACGACCAGTACATGGTCAGCTCTGCGCAGCAACGGCTGATCAATTTCCACGCCGAGCCCGATCAGGATGCCGAGACGAAGCCAAAACAGAAGAGTGCACCGACGACGAAGGGGAAGGAAGCAGCCACTGTTGAGTCGGATGGAGAAGACTTAGATGAAGATGAGACCGAAGAGAATGCTGAATAAATTAGCAGGATTTGTCGACCGCCCTGACTGATAGTATCAGTCATGCCTCGACGGTATAGGGTGAAAAGTACTCTGCTCGTAAACATTTGGATAAAGAATGATACATGTATGCATATTTCGGTGTTTTCATTGTACGCATACTGCACTTTTCTAGCTTGTTGCATTTATGTATCCCTATTTCGCGCATAAATATCACTAAACCCTGATTTTTATGAAATATATATAAATCCAAAAATGGCATATGATAATGTCATTTTCATCGAATAGTGTGTTAATCGCAGGAGCAGATCGGCCCAGTGCCAGATTTTATGGGTGTTGATTGCAAGCCACTGTGGAGGACCATTCGCTTCCAAGTCCTCAAAGAAAATTCTGGTCTGCTCTCTCAAATACTCCATATCCTGCACGTACGAATCAATACGTTTGTAACATATATTCAACATACCTGTGACATGTGGAACTCATATCACACCAACATTGAATACGTACCCGAGGTTCTATGGAATGCGCAGTGCATTCCCGTATGATGATAGTCAGTTTGGACACAATGTCCTGCAGCGCATTGTCGACTTCACCATCATCGCGAGGCCAAGAGGACAATACCGCCAACAACTTGGACTCGAAAGCCTTCAAAGCCTCATGCGCCTTGAGGTGCTTTGCGTATTTTGCGCCGTTGGAGGCGGTTGAGGTGCGCAACAAATGCTTATGCCCATCGCCCCACCGGGTGACTCCCCGCAACTCCTTCAAGAAGGCGAGTGTTGTTTCCCGAGAACGTAAGGTGGTCGAAGCCTTCGGACGCGGTGGGATCCCCCATGGACCGTTTGTCATTTTGTACACCTCATGCGGTTCCCCTGTCCGTGTTGCCGTATACCGTCAACACATGTATGACATATTGAACACAATTACAGAAATGTTGCACTAATACAAAACTCACCTTTCGAATTCCGCACCCACTCCGTGTGCCCCCATTCTGGGTGCAGGCCCTCCTCCTCGGCAAAGTTGCGCGCGGCCTCGTTGAAATCCAGCCCAAGCAGCGTTGTTGCAAGCCTGTTTCCCAAGTTCATGATTTCGTGCATAGGATCATAGAGCCAATCCAACGCCAAGTTAAAGTACGACAACCTTGCGAATGCGGCGGGCAACTTGAATCCGGTGGC
>LGRX02002349.1:0-24904 GCA_001247695.2 Cymbomonas tetramitiformis
GTGGACCCTAAAGAACACAAATTTTAAGCCGATGCGCAGCGATGCCAAGACTCATGAAACGAAAACGAATCGTGAACGGAAAACTGTCATCGCAAACGAATCGTCATCGGTAATCCGGTATGCACGCTTGCATGATGACTTACATGGCCAACACGATCAATTACGGCCTAATGGAGATCTTGATCGATTGTGCTAGTATAATATGTATCTATATACACATTGCTAATATAATATGTAAATATATTTGTTGTAACTAAAATATAATAACTATACCGAGATGTTCTTAATGAAGTCGGCAGAATCTAACACCACTGCACACCGATGCAGGAGATCCATGTGTCCGTCTAGCGTGGCAGCCAAGTTACTCGGCTCAATGTTGTGCAGGGTCCTATATGACACACATGCGTCTTCCACGATGATAACACTGTATCCCAATTGCACCGCCGCAAGGGTCGTGTGCAGCACACACTGTGAGACATACGCCCCCATGATAACAATTGCTGATGGTGTTGGGTGTTGAGAAGACACCGCATCTCGCACGTTTCTATAGCAGGACTCGTGAGACATGGATATGTTTTCCGAGTCGAACGCATTCATGTTCCCACACAGAAAGGCGTGGTTCCGTAGTTCGTCAGCTGAATGTGGCCCAAGGTCTGTCAGAAAATCGTCGGACTCTGGCGGAATTCCGGTGTGAGCGACACCGGCTGAAGAGGTCAAGTATCCTCTTCCATCATCAAAAAATGCATCTGTGGCGGCCTGCGTTTGCCATGGCCGATACCACTGTGTCCAATTGATAGGGATGTTGGCATGGCGACAGGCAGTCAAAACTTTCTGAATCGTTTGTCGGTGTTCTGGTTTGAAGTCCGCGCCATGCGCAGCCTGAGCATCCAGGACGAGCACTGACAGGCAACGGGGATCTGCGTTGCCACTGCTGGAAGAAACGCCCTGGATATGCAACATTTGATACCCGGGGTGCTGGTGTGGAACCGGACGTGACCCGCATTTGGGAGTACGGCCACGCGATAGATCGCAGTCCTTTACGGCATACACAGTTCCACGGTGGTGGCGCAACGGAAATGACAGTACTGGAAAGAGCCAGACCCGCTTGGCTGGAACCACGAACCATGCGTAGAAGTGATGCGGGGCGCTGAAATCGTCCCTTCTAGAATCGACTTCTAACACGGATACCAGGCTGTGACCGGCGAAAGCCTCATCCAGCACCCGCTGTTGGTGGTGATCATGCTTGCGGAGGTGGGTGTCGTTATCAATGAGGAACTGCATTGCAGCCTCTTTCGAAGGACGGTCCCCGGGCAGGCCCTCCTTGGCGGTCTTCGCCTGCCACAGTGCTTCCAGTAGGCAGATTGTCCGGACGGTGTTCAAGTCTAGGACATGCAGACCCTCCGGAATGCCCGGACAGACAAACCCGACATGGTATCGGAAGGTAGGCATCAGCTTTCGGTAGACCACCTTCCCCTTGAGCGCGGCAAGGCTGTCATCAGGGCAGACCCAATCAGGTTGAGCCGGGATGAACGAGCTTCGCACGACATTCACCTGACCAGCAGAACCCAAGTTGTGTAACCAGTAAGGTTATCGGCTATGGGTTATCTGTACCAAATACGAGAACACGCACCACGCAGAACATTGCACAGAGTGACTATGACCACACTTTAATCAACAGTTGCTCACAACACGGGCATTACCACAACCAAGACTTTCGGCCAGACGGTAATATATTGTATACAGGGACACTTATTATTACAAACTACCGCGCTACACACACTGATTATTATTTACAGAGGGTTAAAATGTCCAGGGACTAAACGCTCGTGGGGATCGACTCCTTTCCCCACAGAACACTTTTGTATCCGAGAGGCGCTGAACGTTGAGTGTAACTTGGAGGCAGCCGGTCTTTTTGCAGGATTGAAGTCGAAACACGAATTCACGAGCATGGTGAGCTGTTTGGAAACTCTACTATCTTCTTTCCAAGGCGAAAATTTTCTGTTGTTGTCAAGCTGGCTGTTAGCCAACTGCAGCATGTCCTTCCAGGAAAGGCGACTGGCCATGAGTATTTGCATAGCGAGCCCGCCACACGCCCAGATGTCGCTGTGAGTGGGTTTGTTTGCAAATGATGACTCTGGAGCTGTATGAGAGGGCTGCCATGTTGCGGAAGGCAAGCTTACTGGGGGAAGCGGTGCCATTGAATCGGTGCGGTGGAAACGGGCCAACCCAAAGTCTATGAGTTTGAGACTGTGTCCACCAACATCGGGCAGATTTTCTTGCACAAGCACGTTGTTACCTTTCAGGTCCCCGTGCACGATTCCCGCGGCATGGAGGTCTGAAATGCCGCGAAACAAATCGATGACCAGATGGCGCATCGCCTGGATTGGTATGCCTGATCCGCGGGAAGTAAGGAAATCGGCGAGGGTCTCCCCGCCATATTTCATGACGAGGAACGCGGAGTGATCAGGACAAATTTGGGCTCCGTATCCTAAACAGGGAACGACGGTTGTGGGAGCCGCGAAATGGGCCACGGTGTTCATATACAACTCCACCGCACAGTGCCGCAGGCGACGGTGGAGGGCAGGGTCGGTGAAGTCCTTCAGAACGGCCCTCTCGGTTTTGTCAAGGGTGCAGTGTAGAAGGACGCTTCCGTAGGAGCCTTGTCCTGTAGCTTGGCTGTCCTGAGGAGCGCGGTACGTGACTACTTGCTGGCGTGAGACTCTTGGCACTCCACACTGTTTAGCAATTTTGTCAAGATTGCTGAGGCATGCATCCGGATCTCCACTCAGAAACCGTTTTGAAAGGGATTCCACCGATAGGTCGTGATGGAAACCAGGAAACTGCAGAGGTGTGTTGAGGTGGTGGTGGGGTGCGGCATGAATATCTTGCGCTGCCGCCTGGGAAAGCATCGCCTTTCGCTGGCGGTGTGCAAATCGGCGCCTAGCTGATCTTGAGGAATTTGGATTTGCTTGTGGGTTTGGGTGTGCAAGCTACGGCACAGAGAACACCAAATATACGGTGAGAAACAGTCGGACAACGGACCCCCGGACGGAAGAGGGGGTGATGGGCAAGCATGAGGAATGAGACGCAGCTATGAGGGGATGAGGGGAAATGATTGACGAGCCAGAAGACATGCCTGTGGGTAACACACGCAAGCATTGGCTGCAAGTCGGATGAATGAATGTCCACCGCACCCATGATGAAGGGTGGGGAGAGCGACGAGCCAGAAGACATGCCTGTGGGTAACACACGCAAGCATTGGCTGCAAGTCGGATGAATGAATGTCCACCGCACCCATGATGAAGGGTGGGGAGAGCGACGAGCCAGAAGACATGCCTGTGGGTAACACACGCAAGCATTGGCTGCAAGTCGGATGAATGAATGTCCACCGCACCCATGATGAAGGGTGGGGAGAGCGACGAGCCAGAAGACATGCCTGTGGGTAACACACGCAAGCATTGGCTGCAAGTCGGATGAATGAATGTCCACCACACCACAGAATTGGCTCAATCATGTGGGCACCACCGGAACCTATCTATCCACCCTCCAGTCCCCTCTTCCACTCGTTGCCCGTCCCGCCCGGGAGCTTTCTGCACCAGTATGGCGCGAACCAAGGGGTGCAGAATTGGCTCAAACCTGTGGGCACCACCGGAACCTATCTATCCACCCTCCAGTCCCCTCTTCCACTCGTTGCCCGTCCCGCCCGGGAGCTTTCTGCACCAGTATGGCGCGAACCAAGGGGTGCAGAATTGGCTCAAACCTGTGGGCACCACCCAACCTTGTCCACCCCACCATATCCACCCTCTCCCTCCCACGACACTTTGTCCCGCCCATGAGCATTCTGCACGAGTATGGCGCGAACCAAGGGGTGCAGAATTGGCTCAAACCTGTGGGCACCACCGGAACCTATATATCCACCCTCCAGTTCCCTCTTCCACTCGTTGCCCGTCCCGCCCGGGAGCTTTCTGCACCAGTATGGCGCGAACCAAGGGGTGCAGAATTGGCTCAAACCTGTGGGCACCACCCAACCTTGTCCACCCCACCATATCCACCCTCTCCCTCCCACGACACTTTGTCCCGCCCATGAGCATTCTGCACGAGTATGGCGCGAACCAAGGGGTGCAGAATTGGCTCAAACCTGTGGGCACCACCCAACCTTGTCCACCCCACCATATCCACCCTCTCCCTCCCACGACACTTTGTCCCGCCCATGAGCATTCTGCACGAGTATGGCGCGAACCAAGGGGTGCAGAATTGGCTCAATCATGTGGGCACCACACAACCGTATCCACCCCACCATATCCACCCTCTCTCCCTCCCACGACACTTTGTCCCGCCCATGAGCTTTGTGCACCAGTATGAGGGGATGAGGGGAAACGAGCGACGAGGCAGAAGACATGCCTGTGGGTAACACACGCAAGCATTGGCTGCAAGTCGGATGAATGAATGTCCACCACACCACATGATGAAGGGAGGGAGTTGGGGGATGATGAAGGGAGTGAGTAAGGGGGTGATGAAGGGAGGGAGTGGGCTGAATACGACGGGAGTGATTGGGTTCATGTTGAAGGGAGTGCGTGCTGACAGCTGTGCAATAGTTTTGCACAGCTCGCAGCGCTACTCAGGTGAGGGGTGAAGTTCCGGGATGCGGCAATCGACAACCGCCCGTGTTTGAGGCAGTTATGGCTCTAGATGTGGTGCTGCGGCACACGAGGGGTATCACTCCTAACTTCCTCAGCTTCCAGACCAAGCTCTTCCCGCCACAACACAGCATGCTGGGGATGGCAGATGGTGGAGAGGTGCGCTCCGCCATGCATCTTGGGTGGGCTCGGGCCTGAAAGCAAGGGGGAGGGTGGGCAAGCAAGCGAGGAATAAGAAGGCCTGGGCCCTACCGGGTCTTGGTGCGCCTGGTTCTCCGTGGACTGGGGATTCACACCCCCAGCTGCCGCAGCAGCTGCTCCGGCAGCAGCTGCTGGATTCCCAGCGGCTCCGGCAGCAGCGGGCACTGTCACCGCTGTACGACTCGCCTGCGAATCACACATAGGGTACATGGGTGCATAGGGTACATGGGAGGGTTGTACACTAGCGATGATGGATGACAACAAATCCGGTGATGGATGCTGTGAGGGTAGCCAGCAAATAGCGACGGTGATGGATGCTGTGAGGTTAGCCAGCAAATAGCGACAGTGATGGATGCTGTGAGGTTAGCCAGCAAATAGCGACGGCGATGGATGCTGTGAGGTTAGCCAGCAAATAGGACCGCCCGTGTTTGAGGCAGTTATGGCTCTAGATGTGGTGCTGCGGCACACGAGGGGTATCACTCCTAACTTCCTCAGCTTCCAGACCAAGCTCTTCCCGCCACAACACAGCATGCTGGGGATGGCAGATGGTGGAGAGGTGCGCTCCGCCATGCATCTTGGGTGGGCTCGGGCCTGAAAGCAAGGGGGAGGGTGGGCAAGCAAGCGAGGATTAAGAAGGCCTGGGCCCTACCGGGTCTTGGTGCGCCTGGTTCTCCGTGGACTGGGGATTCACACCCCCAGCTGCCGCAGCAGCTGCTCCGGCAGCAGCTGCTGGATTCCCAGCGGCTCCGGCAGCAGCGGGCAATGTCACCGCTGTACGACTCGCCTGCGAATCACACATAGGGTACATGGGTGCATAGGGTACATGGGAGGGTTGTACACTAGCGATGATGGATGACAACAAATCCGGTGATGGATACTGAGAGGTTAGCCAGCAAATAGCGACGGTGATGGATGCTGTGAGGTTAGCCAGCAAATAGTGACGGTGATGGATGCTGTGAGGTTAGCCAGCAAATAGCGACGGTGATGGATGCTGTGAGGTTAGCCAGCAAATAGTGACGGAAGGCCGCCGCCGCCACCCGAACGGAAACTCTAAAGTTTCGAAGACTCGCGGACCACAGTATCAGAGAACTGTGGTCCGCCAGTCAACAGAGAAACTATCTAATAACGCACGCAAATCGATACGTACAGTGAGGGGGGGTGAAGGTTAGGCGCTGAGGGGGTGAGGGGCAGGGAGAATTTAGAAGGAATAAGAGAGGCATACCTCGAGCGCTCTTGCAGGGCGCGTGCTACCCACGCTCATCAGTCCTCGCGCCGGAGCAACCCCCTGAAAATACAAAAAAAAGACAGTATCAGTTTGTGCATGCACTTTTTTGGGAAAGGTTTAATGCGCGATCAAGAACACATTAACCTAGAGCGGATAACCTAAATACATTCAAGTACCTCAATGAAAGCTATGCAACAAACAAAGGCATATGTAGATAAAAAATATGCTAACGGCTTTCAAGCCTAGATTGTAGGCCGCAAGGAGGGCGCCACGCCCGAGCGCTAGAACCTCAAGGGATCTAACCCCCTTACCTCCAGCGCTGTACCTTCAGGCCCACACTGTACAGCGCGCCCATGCAGGGCAACCCCGCGTGGGCCCCTTATCGTGTTTCCCTGCCCCAAAACCATAAAGCAAGGATTCTCAAAAAACGTGAAAACAAACTTACCAAATCAAAGAGCGAGCAATTCCCCACCCAGTCCACACGCAATACGTACGCGCGTGAGCTATCCCTTCTTAGAAGAAAAAAAAAGACTAACCTGCTCGAGTTTCTGACGCTTTTGTAGGTTATCCATATTTTTAAAAATAATTAAAATATCCCGTAGGAAGAAGAGTTTTCAAACTCTCCCAGGTCAAACTCTTCTTCCTTAGAGCGAAGACTGCCAAATTTCCGAAAAACCGTTCGAATGTAAGTAACCTTTCCTCTTGTCATCAGTCATATTGTCATATTGTCGCGACAAGTACGCGTTCAAAGACGTTCTCGCAATTTATACCCCTCGGCATGGCTTTCTCAGAAATTATATTCAGCGTTCCCTACTCGCTTAGGCCCTCTCAAAATTTATACACACTTTTTAGGCTCTCGATGTTAGATTCTCGCCATCATTTTCAGACTTCAGCGGTTTCCACAGGGCAAACCAGCCCCTAAAAGCCCCTAAATCCTATTTACCCAGGATTTAGGGGCTTTTAGGGGCTTCAATGAATTTTTAGGGAACTTTAGGAATTTTTAGTGTTTTTTAGTCAGAATCCTTGTTCAAGTGTATGGTGTAGGTGATGGAGAACCTGAAATATATATATCATATATATATATACGCAGGTTGTACTCCAAGAACTGTCGGGCACTCGCAGAGACATACGGAGACTAAGATGAGATAATAAATAAACTTAGGTGTTTTATTATCGGACGGAACTACTGACGGCAGGCAAGATGCAAGTGACACTACACGGCGAGGGGTGACACAGGAAGAGACAGTCACCCCCATTTTAGGGGGGGGGCGAAAGTCTGTCTCCCCATGACACCACCTCACCCTAAAGGTGTGAGGTGCCACGATGCCAACTTGCCAGGCCAGGCCTAAGATCCTACGGCGAGCACAAAGGCGAAACCCTAAGGAAACATACATCTTGTGAGACCCAAAGGGGTCTTTCTCAACCCAACTAGTGTGGCTCAGCCCGCGTTGGCGTCTCTAGATGCGTGCTCTAGGGGCTTACGCCCATGCATGTGCTGTGGGGATGACTACTCCCACAGGCCAGCCGGCGAATCCAGCCCCAGCAATCGAGGGTGGACGGCGGCGTAGCTCACGATGGTGAAACGAAGTCGAGCGCCGCCAAGACGTTGTCATCCAACGCCCACGCGATGCGGTGCGACGATGCGTGGCACCAACAGAGCGAGCGCGGGGACGTGGACACCCCGGGGGGGGCGAAGGTGGAAAATGCGGCGTGGCTCCACTCTGCCGCACGCAAGTGCGAAAGCAGAGAGGAAAAGCGGCGGGATGAGGGCTGCAACACCACCAAACACCACCAAACACCACCAGGCAGTGGCCAAGGGGCACGCAGGGTGGAGGGAAGAGTGGAGGATGCTGCGGGGTGAGCTCGTAGTGGTCAAAGCTCATGTCGACGATGGGGTTGATGGACTCGATTTTGGTGTCTGGTGCATAAGCACCACCAGACACCACCAGATCGTAGCCAAGGGTAAGTTCTCGTAGTCGAATCACCTGCAGCGCGGAGGCAACTGCAGAAATGCGCGAGCGCTGTAAGCTGGAAAATCTGGAGCCCAATACTTAGGGTTCCCAAACGAAAACGTAACTTTCGCCAAAAATAACCAAATCGAACGATGAAAAAGTCAATTTAGGGTAGATTTCGACGAGGAACAGGGCGGTGAGGTCAAAAGCGGCGTGCGGTAAGCCAATTTTCCGGCAGCAGAGGTGCTGCTGGCCAGAGTGTTGAAGGCGGAGATGTTGGTATAAGAGGTTGGATAATAAAAAAACGGTCGTCTCCAGAGCACGAAGCCAGAAGGTGTGCAATAGGAAAACGGCTGAAGATGTCGGAAATAAAAGATGCCGTGACGTCGGTGTTGCCGTTGTTGTGCGTAGTGCAATACGGCTGATGTCGGAATGCCTGCGTTGCTGAAAGCTAATAACTGTGCTAAAAGCGAAGGCGTAGATGTCGGAAGCAACCGTCAGAAAATCACGTCGGAAGCATATGTCGGAATTAGATGTCGGAAGATGTCGGTTGCTTAGATGTCGAAAGCGCGTCACGGCTGTTGTCGGTACTAAAAAGATGTCGGTTAGAATCACAAGGCGTGAAGCGATCTTGTCAACGAGTCAACGAGGTACGTAAAAATAAGCGTGTAAGGGCACCATAACCTGATGGAGAACCTGACGAATATATATATCATATATATATATACGCAGGTTGTACTCCAAGAACTGTCGGGCACTCGCAGAGACATACGGAGACTAAGATGAGATAATAAAATAACTTAGGTGTTTTATTATCGGACGGAACTGACGGCAGCCAAGATGCAAGTGACACTACACGGCGAGGGGTGACACAGGAAGAGACAGTCACCCCCATTTTATGGGGGGCGAAAGTCTGTCTCCCCATGAGTAGGGCGCTATGTGTTGGACGACTTGCACCCGTTGAGCGCGCAGGTTCAAGTCCCGTCTGGATCTCGTCGGGAGGTTGTTGCGGCCCGATATAATTATATTGTCTGATCAACAGTACAATTATATTGGAAGCATTTCGGCGCTTTCATCATATTGAACAAGAGGGCATCGAAAAAAATTCCACCGCCGCGTCAGTACGACTTGTCACTGTATTGTTTTCGAAAACAATATTGTGACAAGTACCACGGGGCAGTAGCCACCATATGGAGGGTAGGGTGTATGGTGGGGGGGGGGCTGTGGGGTCCCCCCCCGGTAATGCCATGTATTGTGTCTCTTACCCATCTTTATGTTGGCTGCAGCCAACATAAAACCCAAAGTTCTGAAGCATATTACTCATGGTTAATGGTACATATTGCTCCAAAGTAATGTTGTTTGAAGGGCTACTCGACCTTTAAAAAAATATCAATACGTGGTATACCTTCTTACACCCATGGGGGCTTGCATAATTGTGCCCTAGAGTTGGGGTATGATCGCGAAAATGCAAAAATGCTCATTATGTTGGCTGCAGCCAACATAAGAAAATTGTGCAATGTGAGCGGCATGATCAAACAGGAGATATATGACAATATATATGCTGTTTTGTACTGTGAAAATGCAGGTGTGCTGGCTCTTGGAATACTAAAGTCAGATAAAATAATATGATGTCTGGCTAAGTGTTCGGGAGCCTGACACTGTGACACAGGCAGCACTGCAGGTGACGTCCAGGCGAGGGGTGAAACTAAGGGTGCACCACTGAACCCTCCCAAGGGGGGGGGAAAGTCAGCATACCCGTGACACCACCTCACCCCGAAGGAGGGAGGTGCACTGCAGGGCCAGCCGGTACACCCGGACAGGCGGCTAGAAGAGATGTTTGAATGTTACTCTAAGAGGCCTTTCTCAACCTAGCTAGAAGCAATTCCATGCATGGCGCTAGTAAATTCTCACATCTCAAGCCCGATTCCAATTCTAGGGTTTTGGTGCTTCTCCGCTCACACTGCCGTTGATCTTGGGCAGCCACACAGGGGAAGAGCGAAATGCCGGCCAATCGGTGTCGTCTTCGCCGTCGAAGGCGGCACCGTAGCAAGCAGGCTCCTCGAGGTCTTCAGGCAGCGGGTAGGCGGCATCGTCCGTGGTGGGCACCACCAGAGAACCGCTGCCGACCGTGTCGATCGCATCACCCGTAACCGGTGCAGGCAGGGAGAGGCGGGCGGAGAGTGCTGCCGCAGCAGGCTGCTCCTCGGGTGGAGCCGGCGGGTCCACCGCAGGGGGCGGTGCCGTGAGGGCGGCGGCGGATGCATTAAGCGGCGGGCGGGCAGTGGCCGCTCGCGATGTCTCCAAGTGCCTGTTGTTCGCGAACGCCTCGACGCACACGTACGGGCAGGCACCACGGGTGTCGGGGTGGGAATCCGTGACGTGCCACATGCGGAAGCAGACAGTGCAAGGAAAACCCGTACCCACCCACTTGAGGTACATGGAGTTGGGGGAATCGGAGGTCCATTTCCCCTCCAAGGGCGCGGCCGACTGCTTCTGCATGCGAAGTGCCATGGCAACAGGGGACCGCGGAGATGGGTTGGGCCTCAGGGTTGCCTGTTTAGGGCGGTACCCAGAGCCCTCGGGTGGGATGTCGGGAGCGGCAGGGGACGAGAGTGTGGCAAGGGGGCTCTCGTCCCGAAAGGCGAGACGGATGCGGAGGGCAAGGCGGGCAAAAGTGAAGACCGCACCCGCACGCAACTCGCGCAACACCACCAGGTACAGGGGGGCGACGTACGGCGATTTCCTGGCGGACTCGGACAGAATGTGCCAGAGGTCCATGACGCGGTCGGGGTCGCTGTACGCCGGCTTGAGCTTCTGGTGGCGGTCTCCAAGCTGTCGAATAAGTGCAAGTTGTGGGGCGGGGTCCTCGATCTCGGTGAGGACAACCGCCCTCATCTGAGTCCAGAAGCGCATGCCGTCCGCGTCGGGCACACCCTCCACCTCGTACCGTAAGCGCTGAAGAGCATAGCGGCCGTCAGCAGGGTGGTGGCGGGCACACTCGTGGTAGACGCTCAGTGCGTTGCCACGAAGCGGGTGCGGAAGGATGCTGAAGAGGATCTCGTTGATGGTGACGTGGTAGAAGTCATGGTCGTGCTCGAGGTCCAGGAGCTTGGCCGCCTCGCTGTAGGAGACGGGGTACAGCACGTGGGCCAATCCCGAGAGGAGGGCGTTGAAGTCCATGTCGGCAGTCGTGGTGTCCAAAGTGTAACCAGTGGGCATCTTGAGGCCAGTAGACTTCAGGAACGAGAGCAGGTCACTCCCATACTGAAAAGCGTAGGCGAGCTGCTCGATGTACTCATCCTCGCGTCCCTCCTCCACAGGCGTGGTGGTCAAAACGTCGGGATCGTTGAAGTAGTCGAAAGCCGTAGGGGCGTTGACCGTAGATGTCGGTTTTGAGCGCAATGAAGAAGTCCCAACAATTCTGCGTGGTCTACGAGACGAGGCAGGGGTAGACTGCGAATCGGAAGGTGAATTTGACGGTGTTCCGCCCTGATGTGTGCTGAAATCTGTATAGGCAGCCCTGACTGGGAGTCCCGGTCAGGCCCCTATGACAGACTCCTAGGACCAACACTGGACTGCTGACTGATCTATAGGTTCGTGCTGTGACACATGCTGTGTCACAGGTAGGCTAGACTCCGAAACCGTCCGAGACCGTTCCGGGTATATCTAGCTTAGGGTTTATTTATCTTATGAGTTTATCCACACAGTTCGGGAGTTTCTGATATCTAGTGAACTAGGATATTCCAGTAGGTCGTGGCCCCATCCACGCTTTTATTCCACTTGCTGATTTGGCCATGATTGGCTAAACGGCCGCTTGGAGAGGTGGTGCGCGCATGCGCGTTTGGGTGCGACTAGGAATTATGGTATGAATTGTTTGCGGTAAGCAACTGGGAGTGGCGGCCATGGGGACCGCGCCTCGTTACGGACTAGTCTTAGCAATGTTCGGATCCAGTTTTGCACCGGCACTGGCCCTGCTGGTTACTGTTTTCTGGGTTGGTGTTCGCGACACCTTCGACTTCGACGACATCTTCGAGTGCCCCTCGCCGCTACACTCTCTTAGCTCCTCTCCGTTGCTGACCATTACCATTTTTCCGCTACCACACCCAACCGCGCGACTGCGTACCACCTCCCCTCTGGCTTTTCAGAGAATGGGTATGTTAACCCGAGCGAAGAAGTCCCTGGACAGGGACAGTGACATCGACGCCTCGCTGAGGCTATTAGACGGAGTTCGGAACAGTCCGACGGTGCGTACGCCAACTGTTCCGAACCCCGCTCCGAATTCGAACGAAGATGCAGACGTGGCGACCAGGAAGTACTTGCAGGAGCAGAGCAAGCTGGTTGACGACGTCTACAAAACGCGGCTGCACCGCCAATGGGCCAAGGGTGTCCGAGAGGATGTCCTTGGGGACAAAAAGCACCATTTTCGCGGTACGGACGACGCTGGCCTCCTCTCCGAGCTGGTGGTGCAGCTGCGTACGGAGTTTCATTCGGCTGGGCTGGAGCTGGCATCTTTTGACCTCGACGACCCTCTGGCTCGGGCAGCGCGCAGAGCGGAAGCGAGTCCCTCACGTCGAGTCGAAGCCATTGTCGGAATAAAATATTGCGGTTCCAGTTGTAAATTGAAGCACACGAGGTGTGCAATAAAAACAGCCGAAGATGTCGTAAAAAAGATGTCAAGATGTCGAGATGTTGTTGCCGTGCCGTGACGTGCTGCGAGTGGTGCGGTGCGGCTGATGTCGGTTGCTGCCAAAAGATGTCGATAGAGTCGCGAAAAAAGCGAAGCGGACCAGAGAGATCAACAAGCCAACACAAAGGTGCGTGGGCCGGTAACCTGATCAAACAGGAGATATATGACAATATATATGCTGTTTTGTACTGTGAAAATGCAGGTGTGCTGGCTCTTGGAATACTAAAGTCAGATAAAATAATATGATGTCTGGCTAAGTGTTCGGGAGCCTGACACTGTGACACAGGCAGCACTGCAGGTGACATCCAGGCGAGGGGTGAAACTAAGGGTGCACCACTGAACCCTCCCAAGGGGGGGGGAAAGTCAGCATACCCGTGACGGCATGAGAAGGGCATTGAAAAATCGGGCACCTGTGTTGTCAAGATCTCGAGCTGCTCTTTCTGGAGTGTCTTGTCAAAACTTTCATCCGAGTTCATCTTGACCCTCAAAACATCGATCGAAGTAACATGGGTATGTAAACACCCAAAATTCCTTGGAAATTTCACAAAATTTCACTTTCTCTTGAATAGTAACCCAAATTCTCGCCGATGATTTCGAGCGTCCCAATGTTGTTAACGCATGTGTGAAAGAGAACATCCCCGCCGTCATTTTGAGCTAATAAAATGTACAATCCGATACCGACAGCTCCCGGCATTGTCAGCAAGGCTTGTGTTGGCTCCAGCCAACATAAGGGGCCCTAATGTTGGCTATAGCCAACAGATGGGTAACAGACAAATTGTCCCCCTATCCCTCCGATCGAATATATGAATATACGATGACATATGCCCCCCGCCCCGCCAATCCCCCGCCCGCGCCCGCGCCGCCCATCCGCATCCCCCGCCCCTGCCCCGCCGAGTTCCGCCCCGCCCCCGAACAAGAAGGAACATCAACATCCTCCATCGATTCGAACATGGCCCAACGGCAACGCGGTCGACTGACCACACGACAGAAAATGAAATTCCAGCCTCACAGTTTCGCGCCCCCCGCGAGTTTTCAGTTTAGTTTGAGAGCGCGAGACATGCACATCCGATCGAGACATATCGATAATTCGATATGATGTGGAATCTGGTATCGAGCGAGACTCGAGACCCTCCGCAGCTCCACTCGACAGCCCGACGCGAGCCCCTCACGGATCATGAATATCTATATGAATTGAAAATATACGTGACAGAAACTTTTCTCGCCTAAATTCAATTTGCGCTTAACAACAATATTTTTCATCTTTCAAAGTTTTGAGTCACTCATTTGCACCCATAGTTCTGGCGCATTCATCGACGGTACAAGCCTGTAGACCACAGGCGGCTACAGTCTTCCTTCTATTCCTCTTCGCGACCCAGTTTCTCAACGCAATGGCGGCCGGTCATACTGCCAACCTGGGTGCACGCTTGGGCCTTCAGGCTAGACAGTCGTATCGAGTGGCAAATACCACTGTATTCATCTCTCAAGGTAGTGTTCTGGACTTTGAAGGAGATGCAATCGTTAACGCTGCAAATACAGGTATGTTGCGACAGCTACGATGGGTATTGAGAAGGCCATCTTAGACGCTGGCATTTCTTTGCGAGCAAGGAGAAGCGCGTGAATATGTCGAACAGGATATTTATATACACAGCTGTTTTAGCAAGATGATTCTAAATAGCGCATGTGCATATACAGGGTGTCTGGGAGGTGGTGGCCTCGATGGTGCCATAAGCCAAGCTGGAGGTCCAGAGCTTTTAGCTGCACGGCAAGCTCTTCCAGAACTAGATCGTGGCGTCCGATGTCCTACAGGTAGATCGCGAAATGATACTGAGTTGGCTGATATTAATATTGATAGTAAGCAGTTGCTGACT
Organism: Cymbomonas tetramitiformis; assembly: GCA_001247695.2. Taxonomy (NCBI): domain Eukaryota; kingdom Viridiplantae; phylum Chlorophyta; class Pyramimonadophyceae; order Pyramimonadales; family Pyramimonadaceae; genus Cymbomonas; species Cymbomonas tetramitiformis. Next base: position 14,571 of record LGRX02002349.1, read on the forward strand.
GTTTTTATGGAACGAAACTATGTACGAACGCGATCTCTGTTTTCAAGTGCAGGTGAAGCGCGCATTACTGTTGGAGGAAGATTGAGGAATAAGTGGTGTATACATGCGGTCGGTCCGAATTTTATATATCATCGTTCTCGAGAGGGTGACGCCCGTGACGAATTTGCAAAAGAAGATGGACAATTGAAGAATGCTTATCGTCATGTTTTGCAACTCGCAAATCAAGAAGGAGTCCAAACACTGGCAACTTGCCTTTTAAGCTCAGGTGACTGTTAAATGAAATATATTGTGACCGAAGAAGGAAAACTTGACGTGTTGTCAACGTCGTAGCGGAACTCGAGCGTGCTTTTTATGTTCGTACTTAGTGAACTCTCATCCGTCCGAAACAATCATCTGTCTTGTGATCACGGACGCATAAACCGAGCAGTTTCTAGGCAGTGGTCAATTCCTCTGTGGAATGGCCTGTGCCGAACCCGTTGCACGATATCAACTTCACTTTCTGGGTGGATGAGCTGCGATAAACCAGTTTCACCCCAGAAAGTTTCAACCCTAGGTTCGCGCAGGCTTGGTAACTCATGCTTTTCTTTTCCAGAATTTAGCGTCATTCGTCGTTCATCTGTATACTTTTTCTATGAGTTCAATGTTAAAAGCGCAGCCACACTTCACGTATTTCTCTCGAAGCTGCCTTATGTGCCTTTCTTGCTTCATCGGATTGAAATTTTATTGTGGTTTTCAATGTTTTGACAGGAATTTTCCGAGGCGATAGGGGTCTAGATGCTGTCATTACTATGGCGTGTGAATCCATATTGACTACACTGTCTGAATCAACAACTTCTGTCAAGGAAATGCATATTTCTGCCTTCACCAATGAGGAGACGAGTTCGCTGTTGGCCGCGGCCGATAAGGTGTTTGCAGTGCCAGATGCCACGTCAGATGAGCTATAGCAAACTACTTGCTCCCCCATCTAGCACTCAAACAGCAGTATAGGGTCGGATGTGAAAATGCATACTTTCGTGGGTCGCTTTATCTGGCTGCTTGGTGGGGCATATACCTCAATGTAGTCTGGTCAACACTTGTCTGGTTGGACTTCAGTTTGCTCATTTTCGAGGTCAAGCTTGACTGGTCAGACTCGTTGACACGGTAAAGTGCGACCCACAAGTCATATTCTTTGCAAGAGTGACAGGACTGTGTTGTGAGATCAAGAATTGCGATACGGGCTGAGCCAACGGCGAAATACGATGCACATTCTTCGTCAGCTTGTCGATGTGGCTTGGAGGTCCACGTGGTTTAGTTTACAACAGCTTCTCAAGAAAGCCGTCAAGGCATCTTAGAGATATGGCAGCCCAGCTGGAAGAACTCCGCCACTGGTGGTCATCATCATTCTTGCATGGCAATATATTTGCAAGCCACATTTCGAGCCTGGTTGCAAGCACGCAGCCTCTGGGAGCAGCTGCCAGATGAACGGTATGGGTGCCACTTCTTAGCTGTCGGTTCTGGTGTTCCGTGGTTTCAGTCGGGGGGGAGAATGGTGTGGGTGCCATTGCTTACCACGGATGGCAAGACCAGTGAGTCCTGGTGTTGTGTGGTTTCAGTCCGGGGGCATAATTGTGTAGGTGCCACTGCTCACCACGGATGGCAAAACCAGTGGTGTTCAATGGTTTCAGTAAGGTGGGGGGAAATAGCGTGGATGCCACTGCTTACCACGGTTTGCAAAACCAGTGCGTCCTGGCGTTGCGTGGTTTGAGTTGTGGGGAAAAAAGTTGTGGTTGCCACTGCTTACCACGGATATGATCCCCTTGTAGACCCCCTCATGACTTTTGACCCTTGACGGTCACCTAGCCCTGACTGACGAATCCGATCCGACCGACTCGCTTATACCGGTATGAAATGTGCAGCGCGGTCCGTATGTAGTGCATTCCAATTACTCACTATTGACCGGAGCCTGCTCCTGTAGACATCCAAGGTGAAATATCGATATTTGATAGGTGCAGTGGTATCAAGTATTCGATCGATTTTAATATATTAATTGGTAGGAAATTTTGACTATCGAAATTGATCGTTACCTGACCAGCACCTATTATTATCAATCAACGATTGGCCGATATCACGAATCGATTAATCGATCTTGCAAATCATTGGCCGATTTCGTCGCTACCATCGAGGTGATATTAGCACCCGGATTTGATCTTAAATGATTCAAAATCCGACGGAGTTTACCACGGTGGTCAATAAAAACATCCAACGAGAACCATCGGGGGTCGTTGTCGTGGTGCAGGCAAACGTGATAGTAGTGGCAAATCTACCTTAGAAGTATTATCATCTAAAGGGGAAGAACTTGCGGGGAGAATATAGCTCGACATGTTTGACATTGCAGGCAGTGATGAACTATACCATGTGAGCAAAAAACGATCACCAGCTTTGGCTAATATAGTTGGAAGATTAGCCCCAAGGCCGAAACCTCTAAGCCCTTGCATAATCGGCCAAGTCACGAAGTTGTGATTGAGGAGTTTCAAGTTCGCTGCGAGAAGGAGCCACGCGCAAGCGGATATCGCTGAAATGTTGCTATGGCCGCGAAGGACAAAAGGCGCAAGGGAAATGAAGGCTTGCGTTGGTGTGCATAGTGGGTTATGTCTTTATACGATTTTCTAGTTTCTGTGTACCTGCAGCCGTCACGCTTTTCATCACATGTTCTCGTGGGCGCGGTGCGCACTTCGTGTCCGAGTGCAGTGCGTGTGAGTTAGCTACTTTGCTAGCACGTGAGTGCGTATGAGATAGTTACCATCTGTTTGTACGCGGAGCAATTTCTTAAAATATTTTGATACGTCGATATTGTCGTTTGTGTGATGTGAACGCGTAGATAACAATACTGATTCGGGCTTCACGAGCCCCCTAGCAAAATTATACCCTCCTTGTACTAGGAAACATTACAAAGTGTAAATGGGTGGTCGAAAAATGTTGGCTTACAATCACGTGCGCTCTGTATATACATATATACTCTGGGACTCGAGTGAGCAAAAACATGTACGTCATATATATTAGTCGTATAGCAGGCCTTATATACTCGGGAGTTGCGACTTTCGAAAGGCCTTTCACCCGTATAGGAGAAAGCTGAGAAGGCACTTCAAGGTTTGGGTCAGAGACCAAGATGAGATAAAAGAATACCGACCGTATTTTACTACATCTCGCAGGTGACACATGACGGTTTGTCACATCAATAGCAAGGGGTGCCCCAAAGCGGACCCACAGTCACTCTTGTAGAGGGGGTGGAAGTTGGGTTCCCCATGATCCAACGGTTCGGATCTGCAGTTGCTATCGCTACGCCGTTTAGGGCTTTTTCGGCATGGCCCCTAGGCCCGGTATCGATACATATGCTACCTAAATATATCAATATATCACAAATATCATATGCAATATCGATGTCCTTTTTGTGAATGGTCAAAGATATTAGTATCATATTTACGACACGGAATTAATAATCGGTATCATTAATCGGTGATAATTAATTTTATAATTAATATTTGCTGTTGCTTAATGGACGAGTCTCCATTATTCTTGCCGAAATTTTAATTATTACACGTTTTAAAAAAAGATGTACGTAACGTCTAGAATAGACGTTTAGGCAGACTTTACTGAGCCTTGTCATACATATTATTTATGACCTCCCTGATGGTGGTCTGAAACGCGAAATTATTGAGTCAAACGGAAAAGCGGGTTCCGAGATAAATAGAACAGGTTCAAGTCAAACAAATATATACTTTAATACTTAATTCGCACTTACTTCGAATAAATACGATATCACCGACTGCAAACACAAGGTCGATCCCATACGAGATCTTCATACATTTCTAGCAGCACGAAAACGAAAACATGCAGAATTACTATTAATTTGCTACAACTGTAATTCTACAACCTGAATCATCCCAGTCGTGCATGTAGTGGCTGCGCGCACGTTACAGATCCTGCGTGGACACATCTTATTTTTTGTCAGTGTTACGAATGAAAAACACCTCTAGCACAAAGAAACAAAGACACCATCAATCCCTTCTTTCGGTGGCATGGTCGGCAAAGACCGGGGAACATTCCCGCCAGGGGCACACCCCAATCACGCTGCCACGATTCATCAGCGAACAAACGGAGGTGCAATGCTGCAAAACGCTTTTCAAACTAACAAAAGCCTTCACGCGATCACTATAGATGGAAAGAAGAATGAGAAAAAAAAAACGAGATCAGGGCATGCAAACGCTCCACAGCCTGCTGATGCGAACACAGCGCTATGATCAAGCCACAACAGGTGAACATCCCAAATAACCTTGCAGATCTCGTTCAAAGATTCCTTCGTTCACGAAAGATCTGGATGTCTGTAACAGCACTCCGTCCGTAAAACACTTCCTCCAAGCATATAATCCTCAAACAAAACTCAACACAGATCAAACTCAAACAAGCAAAACAAATAAACCGCTCAGCCGCCACGGTGAAATTCTTAACAATGAAATGAGACCGCACAGGCTTCTCGCTTTGTCTTGAGCTGTTCGTGTTTGACCCACACCAGTCCCTCACGAATCTGAGTGATCTTGTGCGGTGTGTCACGGTGTGCGTCAGTGCGTGACATGTGACATGACAATCAAATTTTTATGACAGGTTGATAGCTGACACGCGATGCGCCGCGAGGCGAACTGACGTCACATGAGACATGTCATCACTCAGCACGTTACACGACACTCGAAATTTCAACAGCGCATGCGACACAGACCTGGAGTCTCAATCTCAAAGTTATTAAATACTTATTAAAACCTGCATTTAAAGGTCACACCACGTGCAAACAAATTAAAATTTTGAACTCCCGTTTTCGCAAACCTTTAAGTTTCCCCAAACTAAATGCATTATCATCATAATATTCAAACTACCAACAACTTTTTAAAATTATTTCCTGAAAGTTTGGGTGCCCCTTAATTGATGGAAGACGTAATATATATATATATATAATATTAGTCAAGCCAAACAGCGGGAACAGCCAAACGCCGAAGAGACGAAGGCTAAGATAGATAGAAAAACATATGACTGGGGTTTTAGCTATCGGTGACGGACTGCACTGCAGGACAGTGACACATGCTGCACAGCACTCTCCAAGGGGGGACAGCAGGAGGCAGAGACCCCCACCTTACGTGGTGGGGAAAGTCTCTAATCCCATGAATCATTTACGCATAGCAAACGTTAATGATTGGTAGCAGCATATGGATACCGTGTACTAATTTTCAAAGCACATTGATACATTGGTACACGGTCGGTTAATGTCATGATGTATTAGTCGATCCACCAATGACGGGATTTTGCAAAACCCTGATCCCGAGGATACATGCTAACGAATTGCGAAAATCCACGGAAACAACGAACCCTCGTCAATCAGGGTGGTAATTGACTTGTGATTTCGCAAAGTGTTTTTTCTAATTGATCGATTGATGGAATTAAATTGATGGATTTGAGGCGTATAATCATGATTGATCGGATAACAAATACGATTTCCATGAAATTTCCTACCTTATCACCTTGCTTCCTCACCACATTACCCAACCCCCTGTTACGGACCGGAGACTTTATCGGATGGGTATATGAAGTTGATAGTTGCATTCTGCACCAAAAATTGAATAAAGCATGTTACCATCTCGCTTATTTGTACTCCAACTTAACCGAGAGCGTTATTCTTAGTTCCACAAGGCTCACCCATATAAGAGATAGCCATAGCTGTGAGCTTGTGACTTTATCGCACCCAAGGAATTGTATCAGTTGAAATTGGTATGATCAACCGCAAGTTTTTGATAGGTTGAATCGAGGGATTACTAACTAGGTAATAGAACAAATTGCCAAATCGATTGATTGTAATTTTGTGAAACAATGAATCGATTTATTGTAATACTTTACTGTACTTATCAACTAATGTGAAATTATTGCACTGTGGCCATCAATAAATGATACAGTTAGATGAACTACGTACCCACTGATATAGCACACGCTTAATGGCTTAATGCATGCGCCGTGGCAACATTCTCAAAAATCGATGCTTAGTATCCACCTAGCTGTGCCATCGTAGAGTGTTCTATTGTGCCTCCACTTGCACATTTCGCAAGTCAATGTGCATTTGGCCTTCACCAGAAAATGCGCGTTCTACCTCAATGGTGCTCGCAGGTGCGGCAAGCGGAAAAATTGTCTAGTGAGAATCTGAGTGTCTAATCATCCTATCCAAATTAGAGGATCAACATCGCCGGCTTAGCTTCATCGTAAGCAAGATATCGCGCAAGCCGCTCTAGCTTGCTCATCCTGCCGTGCGGCATCCGTGGATGTTGGCTCCAACGCGGCTTTCGTGGCAGTCACGCGTTCGCGACCCGTCCTATTGGTATGCTATCGTTGTGTTGTCGTCGATTGTTCGAATTCAAACCGAATCGACATGTTTTCACGTTTGGAGGTGGGAGTTGGCGCTCGTAGGGCAAGTGTGGAGCGCATTGCTCAAGTTCGCAGCTTCCTCGCAAGGCAATCAGTGCAAGGGCTTCAGTCATGTGGAGTTGGTGCTCGGGGTAGAGGGCTACAGGCGCAAGTTGGTGGCGGGGGCGCAGGTTCGGATGAGAGCGGCCCAGTTTATCATTCTCAGCCCCTTGGGACAGCCCTTGGGGATTCTGGCCGTGGCGTGGGTGGGCAAGCTCTCTTGAGACCAGGCTTTGGGGCGTGTAGGGGTCAGCGGGGTGGTCCCGAATGTGGGCTTAGTGGTGAAGAGGTGGCTCGAGTGGCGGAGGTGAGCCGGCTTCAGAGACACAGCACCAATACGCCGACAGGGCAGTTGCAGAGGGGCTCAGGTGCTCCAGTGAGGCTCAGGGAGAAGAGGAGTGGTCCTGCGCGTAGGCTTGGTGGTGGAGACATGGCTCGCGCAGCTCGCTGGGCAGGGATGCGCCGGCTTCAGGCAGGCAAAAGGCAGCAGTGCGCTGGCGGTGCGGATGCATAGGGGCTCGGGTGGCTCAGTGAGGCTTAGGGGGTCCCATTCTTCACTAGTGAGCTCCGGAGAATCCGGATAAGTGTCCCGAAGTGTGTGCTCAATCCTTTGATCCCCGGCGTGGATACATAGTGCAGCCGGTCTTCTATGGCTACGGGGTGCCAAAGGAGTCGGTCCAAGGATAAGCACACATTTGCTTGAGAAAACATACATACCTTAAATAATTGAAGTTCATACCCTTGCCTCTCTGTTTCCAAGATGTATCGATGGGTATTGCAAAACATTGATCCGATAAGGTATGCTGCCTACTTACTATTTTCAAGAATCAAGCGTTGGAGCACAATGCTTACATATGTCAATGTCTGTTCAAGTCGGTCGCCGGTGTCAACACCTTCCATCGCTGCTTGTTTTGCTTTTGTTAGCTCATCAGCGGCGAGCAGCTCATTACTCTAAACAAAAGCACACCACACTAAATCAAAAGCAAACTATTTCACCAAATGCTTTACACATATCTGACAAACATAGGCACCAATCCATAAATTCAGGTGGGAAAATCTCCATTAAGCAAAATGATAGGAAAGTGCGGCCGGAAATCAAAAAGTATCTTGAAAATACGGTGGTCTCACACCTCAATCAGTTGCAGGGCTGCAAATGAGAGCCGCTGTGCTCGGACTACTGCCCTGCCCGCAGCAAGACACAGCTCACATTTGTCAGTTGTCACTGAAGGGCCCCTTGAACGGAAACATCTCTCTTCACCATCCTCATAACAAATGTCGGAGCTCCAGAGGAAATTAATGGACTCGGTGAAATCTGTGATTACTTTTATTAGCGCAAGTTCATTTGACGGACGAGCCCGTGCTCACCGAAGCGATGCCTCCAGAGGAGCTTTGTGTGTGCTCTCCTCGAACATGGGGTCGAATTGCTCACTCTGGGCCCTGCACGTTCCACGCTAGAGGCAACTTAAGAGCACTACCGCATCGAGGCCCGGCACATAAAGCCACTGCGGTGACCGCTTACACATAGCACACGTCCAAGAAGACACGTTTGGTGCTCGCTCTGACCCTCCCAGGAGCAGCCGTCCGAATTCCACGTGATGCGCACAGTCAGCACTCGATGCCCACCACACACCTTTCCATAATGAGCAGATCGGAGACAGGCAAGGCATATTACTAGGAGGTCATTCACATGACGGCGTGATATCGAGTCCAAGCAAGCCGCGTGGAGTGAGAGATGCTGTATCTCGCGCAAGCCCTGGAGGTCATGTGTGCCCGCGGCCGAAAGGGACATCCAGGGATTCACCAACGTAGCGCGTTGCTCCATGGACATCTCTCTGGATCCGCGTCGCCATTTTGGATTGCCGATAGTGAACTCACCTTCTTCACCATCTGCTCCCCATAACCACCACAGTACGCCGGTGTTCAGTCATGCCCGTCGATGTCCTTATGCAAGCTCAACAATATGCTCTGCAGGTTTAAAGATTGTTTGGGGCAGTGCAGAGAGTGCCAGTGGTACACGGTGCAGCAGGGTCCGAAGGGAAGCCGCACAGAACGAGCAGAATGCGCACTTCCTCAAGTTCTTCAGAAACCTCCAGAAGCATCTCCAACGCCTGCTCGGCCTCTCTCTGTACGAAAGCGCGCGCCCGACCCGGGGATCTTAGAGGTCGTCACCGGGCATCTGAACGGCTTGAGGGACCTGCAGCGTGCTCGGGCCTGCTGGAAGGTAGCACATAACGGATATTTTGCAAACACTTGCGAGGGGTATGCTACGATGAAACATTATTTTGGTAGTATATCAAGGCAGACCGTTCCTTCCCCTTCCCCAGAGACGAGCTGATGTTCTCCACGCTAGCGTAATAGGGGAAACACGAGTGAGCTGTCGTCATTCTACCGAGCACGCGCGCCGGCTTCCTTACAACGTTGTAGGACGGAGACAGAAGAAGGGCAAATAGCGCCCTAAGCTAACCTGTGGCTGGAGACCATTTTCGGCTCCCGCCGCTGCCATCACTGCAGCATCCCGTGTGCAAACCCCTTGGTCGCCTCTTCATCTCGGCTGCAAATGAAACAACTTACTGAGCATGCATTTAAATGTCAATTTGGTGCGCTCTGAACGAATGTTTTGCGGCAAAGCATCGAAGCGCCTGCAGTCCACGGTGTGGCTTGCCTCGCTCACAGGAAGAAGTTTGGGCGGCAAGGTGTTAGGCAGCGACTTGGCTCCTTCAGAGGAAGGGAAGACCCGAAATCGAACGGCGCAATCCATCCGACAGTCCTAAAAGCTCTGGTCCCCGTGACGAGCTGTACCTGCGTCTCCTCGAACAAAGTAAATCCAGCGGTCTTTGAGATGCGCAACGGCGACCCGCTGGCAAGGCTGTGACTGGTCAAGCTGGGCAGCAGCCACGGCCTGTATGGTGACGCGGTCTTCCCCGCGCACCTGCGCAAAGGTGCGGCCCATAACCGTAGACTGCGCGAGCACAGATGCACGGGTGGCATACGATCCGCTTTTCGGTGTCAACGGCGAAAAACTGCGACAAGGCATCCTCCTCCGATCCCCACCCTCTCCACCCCTTCAAGTCCAAGATGGCACTCGGCAAGGCGCTCTCTCGCTGGCACTCGGCGAGGCGCTCTCCCGCTGGCACTCGGCGAGGCGCTCTCTCGCTGGCACTCGGCGAGGCGCTCTCTCGCTGGCACGAGGCAAGGCGCTCTCTCGCTGGCACTCGGCGAGGCGCTCTCTCGCTGGCACTCGGCGAGGCGCTCTCTCGCTGGCACTCGGCGAGGCGCTCTCTCGCTGGCACTCGGCGAGGCGCTCTCTCGCTGGCACTCGGCGAGGCGCTCTCTCGCCGGCACTCGGCGAGGCGCTCTCTCGCTGGCACTCGGCGCTCTCTCGCTGGCACTCGGCGAGGCGCTCTCTCGCTGGCACTCGGCGAGGCGCTCTCCCGCTGGCACTCGGCGAGGCGCTCTCTCGCTGGCACTCGGCGAGGCGCTCTCTCGCTGGCACGAGGCAAGGCGCTCTCTCGCTGGCACTCGGCGAGGCGCTCTCCCGCTGGCACTCGGCGAGGCGCTCTCTCGCTGGCACTCGGCGAGGCGCTCTCTCGCTGGCACTCGGCGAGGCGCTCTCTCGCTGGCACTCGGCGAGGCGCTCTCTCGCTGGCACTCGGCGAGGCGCTCTCTCGCTGGCACTCGGCGAGGCGCTCTCTCGCTGGCACTCGGCGAGGCGCTCTCTCGCTGGCACTCGGCGAGGCGCTCTCTCGCTGGCACTCGGCGAGGCGCTCTCCGCTGGCACTCGGCGAGGCGCTCTCTCGCTGGCACTCGGCGAGGCGCTCTCTCGCTGGCACTCGGCGAGGCGCTCTCCTGCTGGCACTCGG
>LGRX02002350.1:0-10317 GCA_001247695.2 Cymbomonas tetramitiformis
GTGACGCCCAGGGGGTGTGTGGGATTGGGTAGGGGACGGATCCGGGAGAGGGCGTGGACCGTGGGCAGTGAACTGCAGCAGATATTCAGTGCGGGTGAGTGGGGCCTCATTGCGGTTGAGGCGTTCGCGGTTGATGATCATTTGGTGTCTGAATTTCCTTAATGCAATTGGCATTTTACATCGTAGGTTCCCTGCCCTATTGGGTACGGGTGGCTGGGCGATCCACTTGTTGAACATGGAGGTGTGGCCGCTGATGTGGCATGGTAGTGTGGGGTGATGAAATTGGTGTAGGGGCTGGTGGCAGAATTTGCACAGATTGCTGGTGAGGGGTTCGTCGCCGTGGGGAGAAGCGGGCTGTGGAGCTACCGTGTTTGTGGGAGTTGGGATGGGCTTTGGGGCGGGTGAGTTCGGGGTGGCGGGGTTGGGTGTTTCGGGGGTCCTGCTGCTGGGGTGGGGTTGCCCATACTGCTGACGGAAGGCCGTGCGCGTCAGCGGTGCCTGGCCGGCGGCGACCCGGCCGGTGTTGATGACGAGCATGAGGGGTGGCATCAAGTGGGAGGGGACTTTGCCGTCGCTGACCTACCGGGCATAGAGTCCGGTGCTGCCGTTCAGGTGGCATGCTTGGGGTCTGGTGGTGCCTCGGCATGCACCCCTGTTGCAGAATTGGCACGCTGTCTCCTTGGTGTTCCCGTGCCAAGGCGTGAGGGTGAGCAGCGTCAGGGGTGGGCTGGTCTTGAAATGGGCAAATGGCCAGGCAAGTGGGTCGTCATGCTGGTGCCTGCGCCATTTGAAGAAGGCTGCCATGCTGGAAGTGATTGCGCCACAAAGGCCGATGATGGCCATCAGGATTGTGGTGGCGCTGGAGTGGGAGCTGCCACGGCGGTCGGACTCCTCGTTGTGGGCCTGAACTGGGTCGATGCAGGCGGCCAAGAGGATGAACGCGAGGAATACCACAAGAGCTGGCCGGTAACGGCAGGTGGTGCGGTATGCGGTTGGCGGTCGGTGTGGGCTGGCGTGGATGGCTGCCATGCCGTTTACAGTAGGTGTGCTGTCCACTCTGCCCCGCCCCCGAATTGTGCCGTGGGCCTCTGTGCGGAGTTGTGGTATTTGAACACTTTGAGGGGCAGGTAGGCCTTGTGCTCGAAGTCGCCCCGCTGGTTGTGGGGGTGGTAGGCTAGTGCTGCCCCACGCCCGGGGGTGGCGGGCAGCACCCCTGCGGACATGGCATGAAGAATGTCCACGGACAGCAGGACGTCGAAGCTCACGTGCGACGACGGGCTGATGCCGGTCACGTCGGCCAGCACCATCTCGTTGGAGGTGCCGGGAGCGATAACGAGCATTAGTTCTCCAGTGCCCCACTGACGGTGCTGCTGTGCGCCCCCGCTGCCCATGCTGGTGTCCACGGTGGCCGTGCTGGAATGCACTTTGAGGCCCAGCGTCTCTTGGTGCACCTTGTTCATGACGAAGAGCATCGAGCCGGTGTCTACGATCATGACGGACAGGGTGAGGTACTGCCCTGTGCGCTGGCTCATGACAAGGATGGACTTTTTCGGGTCCTCGTTGCACAGGGTGTAGCACACGGCTGTGCGCCTGAACCAGTCGTTCATGTCGGGGCTCATCTCCTCGAACGCTTTACTGGTAAGGCGCTGTAGCTCCGCGGGGGGTACTTGCTGGTGGTTGGCCGTGGTGGTGGACATGGCCGCGGAGAGGCTCTGAGGGGGGTTGTCGTGGTCCTCCTCTACCCAGTCGTTGGTTTTCATGAGCATCATTGCAGTGGCAGTGGAGGGTGGATCCGGGACGTCTTCCTCTCTGCCCCGTACGGCGACGGGAGCGGCTGGAGTGGGCAGCGGCGCGCTGTCCGTGCGGCGGAATGACGCAGGGGTGTGGCGGTGGTTAACCATGCTGCGGGCCATGTAGGAGTGGTGGTGGAGGGGTGCAGTAGCATCTGGAAGGGTGGCGTGGGGGACCGTGGCGCGTTGTCGTCGGCTGCGCTTTCTGGGACCTCGTCGGCCTGACATTCGTCGTAGCCTTCGGTGTCGCTGCCGCTGCTACTGTCGTCGTCGCTGGTCACGAGGTTGATGACGCCGCCAGGTGGCTGCCAATTTTCGGGGTTTTTGCGGTGTGTCATGCAGCACGTTGGGAGCCCGTGTTGGTCGCGTGTGCAAGGTCGTAGTGGCACACCCGGGTATTGCCTATTCTCATGGGCTTGCCGTCGGTCCCCATAGGGTACTCTGCCCATTCGAAGTGGATGACAGCATACGCGATGTCGAAGGTGTTGACTGGTGCCTCACCAGAGGGCACGTGGCGGCATAGGGCGTTGGTCATGGCGGATTCCTCACGGGCCACTCGCTGTCCCTGCGTTAAGGCTGGTGGCGACGTCGCGTCAGCTGCGGCGTCCTCGAGGCGAGGTGAGGGTGGCGGGCTGTCGGGGGCCTGGGTGACCAGGTGCCGGGTGATGATGGGGCTGTCGGGTGATGGGGAGGGGCTCCTGGGACTGGCGGGGTAATCCTCGGGGTAATGGTCGGGGTAGTGCTCAGGAATGTTGTCGGGCGCAGGGCTGTCGGGAGAATAAGGAGGACTGGTGGGTGACCAAGGAGGGCTGGTGGGGGAATATGGAGGGCTGTCTGGGCCAGGCCTTCTGGGTGAGCGAGGGGGGCTGTTGGGGGCTTCGTGATGGTCGGACGCCTGCGGCACCTCCCCATCGCGGGGAGAGAGGGGCTCGTCGGCGGTGGGGTTGTGCGCGCCCCTCAGGAAGGGGTTGCCGTGCTCCACGATGGCAGCGTATGAGTGGAAATGCACGATGGTGTCGACTGGTGCTGCGTCGTTGGGCGGGGCTTCGGCGAGGCTGGTGCTTTGCTGCCCGGCGTGGTGGGTGCGTCGTGTGGGGGGCTGCAACCCCGGAGGTAGCCGCGTGGGGGGCGGCACGCTGTGGTAGTCGTAGGACCGGGCGTGCCACGTGGGTGTGTTGCCAGCGGGGACAGCGTGGTTGGAGGCGCTGGGGTTGCTCTCCTTGCTGCCGTACTGTTGGTCGAACTCCACTTTGGTCAGCGATTTTTGGCCCTTGGCGACGCGATCGTGGCTCACGATCAGCATGTTCATCAGGTGTCGCAGAGCGTAGGGCATCTTCCCCTGATGGACCCAGTCGTCGTATAAGGCAGTTTTGCCGCTTATGTGGCAGGGCAGTGTAGGGTGATGGTTTAGGTGCAGGGGTCTGTGGCAGAAGATGCAGTCGTCGTTAGTGCCTATTCTACGAAAGGTGGGGTTACACACCGTAAGGACCCCTTACGGTGGGTTACCCAACCCTAAGTAAAACGATTATTTCAGTCCCTAAACTGACCCCCTGGTCATGTTCATGGTGGCAGGATGACTTTAGACACTCCCAAGAGGTATCCGCGAAGAATTATATCGGATGTATCCGGGTTTGTTAACCTGAAAACCCAAACCCAAACCGGCTAACCAATTATCGCATATAAATCGTGTCATATAGCGTAAAAAACCGTCATACCACCCTCACTTCGCGTGACATTTTGAGAGTCAAGATGGCCTCGAATGAAAATTTTGACAAGACACTGCAGAAAGAGCAGCTCGAGAACTTGACAACGTGGGTCTCCAAATTTCCAAAGGGCCATCGAGGAAGGCCACATATCTACCAATATACAAAATTATGTGGTAACCCACCGTAAGCATATATGATCGGAACCCGCTACACCCACCCACTTCGCGAGCGCATTACACACATGGGGCACATCGCATCCATCTATAGTATGTTCCTCATGTTTCATTCAACTCATAAACTGCCTGAAAATTGATAGGTTTGACACCGTAGACCTCATAACGCCACCACTAGAGGCCGCCGAAAATTCCTCTTACGGCGGGTTAACCCACCGTAAGATTAGTAGAATAGGCATTAGGCCCGCCGAGGTTGTCGCTGCACACGTTGGTCGCAATGCGGGGCGTGGCCGCCGCGGGTTCCGTGTTGAAGGAGGATGCCGACGCCGGGCGTGTGAGCTGCCCAAGGAGCTTCCGTCCAGCGGGGTTGAGGCCGGATGGGTCAAAGTTGCCGTTCGCGGGCCGCGGAGCTGGCAAGCGTGGGCGAGGGCTGTCGCTCCTGGTGGTGGAGGTGCGTGGGGGGATCAGCGGCTGCGCTGGCAGTCCGAAGTTGGGCTTGTTCTGGCCGGTGATCAGCATTTTCCGCCAAGGTGGACTTGGTGGGCCCTTCCGCGTACGCCCCCACGTACTGGATTAGGTTCTCCTGCTCGAGGTTCGCCTTCATGATCTTCGTCTCCATGCTCTTCAGCTTGGTGTGCACGTCCTGCGCGACGTCGGTCACCTCGGCGAGCGTGTGCTCTTCGGTGACGTTCATGGCCTTGCTGAATCGCTCTCGGACGATGCCTGCGAGGTGCTCGGGCAAAGCTTGAAGCATAAACAGGCCCGCCGTCTGAAGGTCGTGATCACCTTCTGCGTGGAATCGTGGGGTAAGTTGACTCGCTCCATGAGTCCCACCAGACGGTCCCTGAGGGCGTTTGGGTCCTCGCCGGCCAGCATCTGCAAGTTCTTGATCTCGTCCTGGGCGGCCTCGGCTGACAGGTCAGCGCACTTCAGCTTTAGCAGGAAAAAGAGAACGCGCCACGCGGCGTCCCAGTCGATGATCTGGCCGGTCAGCACCTGGAAGTGGTCGTCACGGGGGAATGTTATGGGCTCGCACATGTACCCAGTCTGCGGGGGGTACGTCTCGGTCTCCTCCAGAATCAGCTGAGGTAACGTCTTGCTTGCGCTGTTGGGCGTCAGCACGAATCGACTGACGATGCGGGTGGCGTCCTCGGTGCTGTTGAAGATTGCGGGCAGGGAGCCGAATAGTGTGCCCTTGAGTTTGTTGACCTCGTCGCGCGTGAGCTCCTCGTCGCGGTTCGCGTTCTTTTCGAAGACGAGGTTGCTGAGGAAGGCGCTGAGCTCGTTGGCCAGAGCGGTGAAGTCGCCGTTGAACATGTTGTCCTTGGTGACGACCGGTAACGATTTCGGTTTGGAGGTCATATCTGTGGTTCGGCAGCTGGTCGGTGGTTTGACGCCTGCACACGCCGACCTCACCCCTTAAGTGGGGTACGTGCGGAATGGCAGTTCCACTGTCGCGTGGTTGTCTGTGCTGACTGCTGTCACCCGATCAAAATCCTGAAATTTTCCGGAGTGGTTGCGTTCCACTGGACGTGGTACGCGCTGCTGACCATTGCACGCGGTCTGACCACGGCACGCGGTCGAATGGTAGGCAATTTAATTTAGATTATTTCTCTCTGATTTTAGATTAACCCATTTTTCATGTTGATTTTAGATTAAGTTTTTTTTATCTCATCCGGCTATTACCGGTGCATGCATCCATGACGCTGTACTGTACCTGTTGAGCTATCGCCATGCCATGCGAAATATTACACTGAAGAGTTGTCTTGCCGTGATGTCCATATGTCCGAATGGAACCAAAAACCGTCCGATTTTAATCGAACGGTTTTTGGTTCCATTCGGAAAGATTCACGGCCGTGAATCTAAAAGTCACGGCCGTGAATAACGACTCTTTACGCATAATGACTTTTATTATTTGCCATCTTTGCCACAATAGACACTCACGGCGTGTTCTGCTTGAAAAAAAGTAAGTAACTTGAAGCCTTGAGCTTCAAGTTACTGAAAGATATGTATCTTGGCAGTATGTGTGCCAAGTTTCGTGCTCTAGGACGCACGGGAAGCCCTCGGCTGTTTGGCATCTTTGGGTTTGGGTGTCACGTTCGAACCCAAACCCAAAACATCTGCCTTAGAAATAAATTGCGCGTTTCGCGCACAAGTAACTTGAAGCCTTGAGCTTCAAGTTACTCAAAAATATGTATCTTGGCAGTATCCGTGCCAAGTTTTGTGCTCTAGGACGCACGGGAAGCCCTCGGCTGTTTGGCATCTTTGGGTTTGGGTGTCACGTTCGAACCCAAACCCAAAACATCTGCCTTAGAAATACATTGCGCGTTTCGCGCACAAGTAACTTGAAGCCTTGAGCTTCTGGTAACTTAAATATATGTACCATGGTAGTATTCGTGCCAAGTTTCGTGCGTTAGGACGCACGGGAAGCCCTCGGCTGTTTGGCATCTTTGGGTTTGGGTGTCACGTTCGAACCCAAACCCAAAGGCAAAGGCATAGGACAGTTTCGTAGATTCTGTCCCGATGCCTTTGCAACCTCGCTTGCTAACTCATATTACAATGAATATTCAACATTCAAGCGTTGGATACCCCACGCCAACGGGAAGCGCTCGGCTGATTTGTTATTTGGGTATGCGCACCCAAATGACAAAAAACGCATCTTTGAAACTCGTTAGTTTCAAAGATGCGTGGCCGATGCCTTCGTGCTTATGTGTGTTAATCCATATGAAATATTCCATGGAATAAATGTGAATATCCCGCACAAACGGGAAGCGCTCGGCCGTTTTGTAAAATTAGGGTGCACCCAAAATACAAAACGCATCTTTGAAACTCGGAAGTTTCAAAGATGCTTGCCGGTCGCGTGCAGCGGTAAAAGGCAAGTCAAAGGGTTTAGGATATAGAAGAAGTACAGGGGCCTTTTTTAAAAGCAGAACACGCCAGCGAACAAAGCTTTTTGGAGGCTTCCTCATGATGGCTAGCGGGAACTAGAGCGTTTGACCTGTGTGCACATGATTTGAACAGGAGTCGTGAAAAGGACCACCGGGCATAGCCGGATGACATAAAGAAAACTTAATCTAAAATCAACATGAAAAAGAGTTAATCTAAAATCAGCAATAAATAATCTAAATTAAATATTTTCCCCGGTCGAATCCTGAAATTTTCAGGAGCGGTTGCGTTCCACTGGACGTGGTACGCGCTGCTGGCCACTGCACGCGGCTGGAATGGGAGGGGAAAGGCTGGCTTCTTTCCACTGCTGCGACCTGAAATTTTCAGGAGTGGTTGCGTTCCACTGGACGTGGTACGCGCTGCTGACCACTGCACGCGGTCGAATCCTGAAATTTTCAGGAGCGGTTGCGTTCCACTGGACGTGGTCCGCGCTGCTGGCCACTGTACGCGGCTGGAATGGGAGGGGAAAGGCTGGCTTCTTTCCACTGCTGCGACCTGAAATTTTCAGGAGTGGTTGCGTTCCACTGGACGTGGTACGCGCTGCTGACCACTGCACGCGGTCGAATCCTGAAATTTTCAGGAGCGGTTGCGTTCCACTGGACGTGGTCCGCGCTGCTGGCCACTGTACGCGGCTGGAATGGGAGGGGAAAGGCTGGCTTCAGGGTGGACGGGTTGTGAGGCAAGACGCGTGTGACCTCACTGCTGCCGCGCGTCACTGCTGCCACAAGGGTGTCAAAAATTCTGTATTGCCCAGGTTACGGGGCGAAGGGCGAAGTGTTCCGTGATGCGGGTCTGGCGGAGTCGTGGGGGACGTCGGCAGAGCGGGCACGAGGCGTTGTGCGTCAACCACGTGGACAGGCAGCGCGAGTGACAAATACGCCGTTCCTTCAGGCAGGGACACCGCAAGGCGTGGGACGCGCAGTGTTGCCACACGGGGACCGGGGCCATGCATACGATGCACTCGCTCAAGCAGGGCGCGGGGATTCGCCAGCAGCGGATGCGACGAAACAATTCGTTGATGCGGCGTTGGTTGGTCATGCTACTCCGAAGCGGCGCGCGGCGCGAACGTCCAGTGGGAACGGCTGGGCTACCCCTTGCTCGCAACGGGGTGGGAGTCAGCAGAGAACTCAGAGAGGTATTTCAAAATCAACGGAGAATGGAAGGTTCAGGACACTCAGCAGACTCTTGAAACAAGCCCTAATATGAGGGTTTCGAAAGTTGCACGGTCGGCTGTGCATCCCCAAAAACCCTGACTGGCAACCTGACGAAAAGGTGCCTGGTCAGTGGGGGATCCTCAAAGAAAAGCAGCACGGAGTGGCTTGAACCCGAAAACTCCTGGCTCTCCCGGACTGACTGGGGGAGCTTGACTTCGCAGCAGAGACCGAGTGGACCGGTGGGCGTGCCTTCTTGGAAGGCCAAGGGTCAGCGGGCAGCGGAGGCTAGATTCACGGCTTGCTCGGGCTGACTGACACGGGTGAATTCAGCACCCGAGTTGGGCTAGCCAGCCCAAGTGGGGACGCCCCAAAACGAGGGACAGCAGCCAGCACTGACGTCACAGGGGTCAGCTCAGGCCACGCCAGCAGAAGTAACCAGTTGGACAGTATCTGAGGATCCATGCTGTTCAGGCAGAGGTCGAGCGTGGTGAATCCACTCGGCAGTCATATGGCCAGAGGGCGTGTGAATGCACAACCAAAAAACAGCAAAAAGGAACCCAGAAAAGGGGACGGTTGTCTCGCTGACTTCTGAAGGGTCGTCGAGAGTGTTGAGTTGGGACGTCGTCGTGAGGAGCCGAGCTTAGCCGAGCGCGCTGAATTTCCACGTTTGGGCCGAATTCAGACGAGTAAAGCGGAAAGTTGCTGGCTGTCTTGGCGTCACCGTGCGTCTTCGCAACACTCTCGGGGTGGGAATTCACGGGAGTGCGAAATACTGCGCCTCACCTGAGAATTCCCACCGGAATTTGGCAAAGAAAAGTGGTCGTAAACGACGAAGACGACGTCTTCGTGTGGACACGGAGGAAAAAGGCAGCAGTGGCGTTAGTGTACGAAGGTAACGCGGAGCTGCGGCACGCACACACACCGCAAACGCACACGCATACTACACATGAATTCAGGATACACTTTTGCGCGCCTGTGCTTTGCTGCGGGGTGAATTCAAACGTACTCCGGGCTCCTCGTTGGCACAGCGGGGTCCTGCACGTCTGCCCGTTTCTTGCGGAAAATCATCTTAAACGCTCACATAACGTACGGTGTCTCGGACTTACCTCGACTGCGTGGAGCTGCGGCCTTCAGGAGTGTGAATTCGCCCTCGGCTGTGCGGGTGTGAATCTACGCCTAAGCGTTGTAGCGGAGCGAGCGCGGTTGCGAATTTGGATTCGCGGAACTTACGCTATGCGTTTCGTGCGGAACTCGTGCCGAGCAAACTGTCCCTGACTGATTCAAGGGGGCGCTTTGTGCGTTTTAGATTCGCAAAGTCACTGTAAATTCAGCGACGGAAAGTATCCAATACAAATTTACGCACGGCCAATATGATTTTGAAAGGTTCAGAGTTCTCAGCAGACTGTTTGAAACGTTCCTATTTCCTACAGCTGCAGCGAGGCCTTTGGTGACCTTTCGTTTCGCGATGTTTCGCCTTCTCCAATCGGCGGTCTGTTTCTGCATTTGAATTGTCACCAAATGCTACGTTCCGTTGGTGACTCTTGAGGTGCCATATTTTGAAGCGAGTTGCTGTTGTGACGCGATGTCACATGTGGCGCGTCAGCGGCGAGTCGTCGTGCACTCCCGCGCTCGGGGCGCTGCGCGGCGCTTCGAGTCGCTCTTGTTGTTGTTGTTGCTGGCGCCAGCTGCGATCCGGTGCGGCGAGCCAGAGATCTTGTCCACGTGGCGCGGTTGAGATGCTGTGGTGCCTGTGATGTCTCTCGATCTTCGTGAGGCCGTGGATGGGCTCGGCTTGGTCCGGCGGGCTTCGTGTGACATCCGGTGGGGCGTCATCCTGTTTTGCGAGAGCGTGAGCATTCTGGGAGAAAAGCATTTCTGATGAACAGGAGCTGGGTCTGAGTGAACACAACTCGGGTTTGGAGTTGCTGTCGTACACGATGACGTGGCTGTCGTGCTGCTGAATAACTGACTGTGGTGTTTTGGGGTAACGTCGCGACTGATATGCTGCGAGTGGCGTCTGTGGTTGCTGTGCTGAGGTGCTGTTGTCGTGACGGGTCGTACTGTCGTGCTTTGGGGGTTGACGTGTTATGGTACGCGTGAAAAGCGCCATCGGGCGAGTAACTGATTGTGAGGAAGAGGGTTTCTGAGGGGCAGTGTGGCAGTCGCGCTGAGTATAAATGCTGACGTGGCCTTTCGCGACCTTTGGCGGTTTCACTTGTGTGCTGGGGCGGATCGGGGCGCAGGCTAGTAGGCGCATGCAAGCATGTGCGTTCCTTGGGCCGTGCTGAAGCGAGGTTTATATCTGAAGGGTGACTGGCTGACGGGGACGTGTTTGTGGTGGGCTGGCCTGGGGGCGCTGGTGGTGCCTGAGTACGAAAGCGGGGCAGTGGGCGTGACAGAGTGGGGAAATAATGGTATAACTGGATGAGCGAGAATGGGGGGAGCTGAATGGGGGAAAATGGTGCTGCTGAGTGGGGAAAAACGGTGATAACTGAGCGGGAAAGTGGGTATAATTGCAAGGGGGATTTTGGGGACGTGACTGCGTGGG
>LGRX02002351.1:0-14535 GCA_001247695.2 Cymbomonas tetramitiformis
GGAGGAAGATTTTGAAATAAAAATGCGACCGAAGGTCGCGGGCCAGATTTCATATATTGGCAATCTTTCATATATTGGCAATCTCCATATGTCAGCGTAGAGCCTTGCGCCATCAAGTGGTAATGCCATGCTACTAGGCGGCCTCGGTCTACTACTGGCCCATACTAAGTCTACGGTCCTGGGCGCATGTATTGGCATATTCATGATTGGCTAAAGCTCGCGTCACATGCAGGGTCACATGCAAGATGCACTGTATCAATGTCATCACTGCGACAGACGTGGAATTTCTGCCGGCGCACGTAATTTCCACCCGTAAAAAAATTGCCGAAGGGCATGCTAGCGGACATAACGCCATGCATGAATGATTGATTTTTTGGGAGCACGAGGAACATCGAGCCATCGATCATCTTTTCGAGGCGTGTCAATACTAACTTCGAGCTATCTACTAAGGAGAAATCGATAACCATCCCTCCCCCCACATAACTGACCGGTCTCGATGATCTACCCATCGAAAAGCAATATTCTTAGTCTCATTTTAAAGCTCATTCAAAGCCGCTAATTTTCGTACTTGGGGTAGGGGGCATTTTTCGCATGTCAGTCGGAGAGGGGGGGGGCGGGGGGGCGGGGGGGAGGAAGATTTTGAAATAAAAATGCGACCGAAGGTCGCGGGCCAGATTTCATATATTGGCAATCTCCATATTTCAGCGTAGAGCCTTGCGCCATCAAGTGGTAATGCCATGCTACTAGGCGGCCTCGGTCTACTACTGGCCCATACTAAGTCTACGGTCCTGGGCGCATGTATTGGCATATTCATGATTGGCTAAAGCTCGCGTCACATGCAGGGTCACATGCAAGATGCACTGTATCAATGTCATCACTGCAACAGACGTGGAATTTCTGCCGGCGAACGTAATTTCCACCCGTAAAAAAATTGCCGAAGGGCATGCTAGCGGACATAACGCCATGCATGAATGATTGATTTTTTGGGAGCACGAGGAACATCGACCCATCGATCATCTTTTCGAGGCGTGTCAATACTAACTTCGAGCTATCTACTAAGGAGAAATCGATAACCATCCCTCCCCCCACATAACTGACCGGTCTCGATGATCTACCCATCGAAAAGCAATATTCTTAGTCTCATTTTAAAGCTCATTCAAAGCCGCTAATTTTCGTACTTGGGGTAGGGGGCATTTTTCGCATGTCAGTCGGAGAGGGGGGGGGCGGGGGGGCGGGGGGGAGGAAGATTTTGAAATAAAAATGCGACCGAAGGTCGCGGGCCAGATTTCATATATTGGCAATCTCCATATTTCAGCGTAGCGCCTTGCGCCATCAAGTGGTAATGCCATGCTACTAGGCGGCCTCGGTCTACTACTGGCCCATACTAAGTCTACGGTCCTGGGCGCATGTATTGGCATATTCATGATTGGCTAAAGCTCGCGTCACATGCAGGGTCACATGCAAGATGCACTGTATCATGACACGCAGCAATGGGCAGCAAATTAGGCTATGTGATTGATTGTGATGGGCAATGAATGAGAGCCTGTGGTCGCGTGTGCTTGGCAATGCATGTGGGTGCGTGTGATGTGGTGCGTTGGGGGGCATTCAGTGATAGCGCCTGCGATAGGCTGCAATAGGCTGTGAGTAAGGCTCAGTGATAGCCACCTATGAGCAGTGAATAGGGATCGGTAATCGCGTGTGATGGACACTACGAGAGGGCCTGTGATCGGGTGAGATGGGCTGCGAGTGAAGGCCAGTGATAGGCTGCAATGGATAGTGAGTGAGGCTCGGGTGAGGGGGGACATGTCGGCCTGTGATGAAGGTGCATAGGCACCGGTGCATGTCAGTGAACGGGGCCATCAGATAAACAATCAAGAGCAATGCACGAGGGTCGACTGAAATAATGATGTTGAACCTAAATATGAAGGGTGTGATAAACCTTCATTCGTGGGCAACAGGCTTACTCACCTTTGTATCAAGAGGCGCGGTGCGTTCACCATTATATATGCTCGGTAGCGTTGTCTTGACGGCGTTGTGCACTTTTGTCAACATGACGTGCTTTCTGATGAGTAAAGGTGACCCATCTTTGTCAAGCTCCACATCGTCCTCACCATCGGGTCCTATCACAAACCCCACGCACAAGAAGTCTATGAAGGCCGAAACCAGCCAGCTTGAGATCAACACATCGAAGCATCATACCTGGAAGGGGGGAGAAAACCAGGGTGTCTCTAATGTGTTTATTTCATGGGATGATCACAAGTGTTTGAAAAACTGGATATGCTAGAGACTTGCCCGCAACGCGCCATCAAAGACGAAATTGACACATGCTTGACACACCACAAGCTACGACAAGCTCGCGAGCACTCACCCATCAAACCTGTGGCGTCCGTTATCGACAAAAGCGAATGTGTTTTGGGGTACAAAGTGGTGGAATTGTTTTTAAAGCCAAAGTGGACGCAGCGCTTGAGTTTAAATGCAATGTTATACAGATGCAGTGTTACCTGCCAAGGGCTCATTTTCCGCCGTCGAGGACATTGTGCTCTTCCCGTTCGTTACCTGAAGTATGCAGAAAGCACCCAATTCCGTGCGGTCACGTGAGAACGCTCATATATCAACAACGCCAACCAAAGAAAACAACAATACATACATCGCGTTGCTGTTAGGTCTAGAAGCAACTGGTATTATGCTCAGGTTCGTGAATGCATCCCGGGTATTTGTGGCTCCACTTACATATACAATCTAGTCGCGTAGAGAAGTGAACTAAGTGACGTTGAAGAAAAAGCTAAGCAGAAGGCCCTGCAAAAGAAACACGTAAATGCTTAGTCTGAAAACTTAAGTACATGCTGCGTGTCTCTCAGGCAGCACAACCGTTTCAAACACTGGTAGTAATGAAGCGTTAGGAACGTAAGTCAGAGCTCACGCAATCATTCAGGGGCAGATCTCCGTACCGCCTGACTAGAGTACTTCGCGTGGATAAATACGGTGTGAGCGCGGTTTCATTCCCTGAAAAGAATCCAAGTCGAAGGCCTGAGTGTCCACCACGCAGACGGGGAAAAGTAAATAAATGAAAAGATACGCTGTTAACTATCCTATATCATCCGTTTCAGAGATCGACAGTCAGAACTTTGTTTTGTGACGAAAGCCGGGACCAAGAACGAACGCACCTGTGTGATATATCCACTTGGCTGATCAAACGAAGCCAGCGAACCTCGTAACCCATCGCAAGAGCGTTCGGAGCGTTCAGACCACGGTACCCACAGAAATGGCAATGATAACGCACAGGCCACACGGGGGAGATGATGTTCAGCAAAATCATTAGACCCTTCTCGATCCGCCGAGAAGGTGTCACAGGTCCTGTACTCTTCAAAACGAAGTGCAGTTCTGAAAAGGACACATGGTTAGAAACCCGAATTTTTTTTCTTGTTTCGCTCTCACGTCAATTCCACGTGCCACTAGCCTGACTATTTCTCCAAGATGACATTCGCTTTGGTCGGCCCGGTTCCGAGCCAATGGAACAGGCGCAAGTTACTCAAAGTGGGGAAGCCCAGAGTAACTTAACGTGATCTAATTGGAGGGGAAAGGAGTAAGCTGTGCCATGCTACTAGGCGGCCTCGGTCTACTACTGGCCCATACTAAGTCTACTACTGGCCCATACTAAGTCTACCAAATGTTGGACCATTATTTGCTTTTTGGCATTTCACAAATAATGACCTCGCATGACAAACGAAATGTTCGCCGGATGACAGTCGCGACAGGAGCCAATGAAATCGTTGCGATCAAAACATTTGCTTTACCAAAATCCGGTGTTGCACGGGCCTTACTACTTGCATCATGTAAACGTGCGGGTGACACTCGCAGGTTCCTACAAAAATGAAAAAACTCTCCCCCCTTCGGTGGGGGGGCTACACACGACAGACCCGCAAAAAGAAAATTGAATTGCGAATAAACTTATTTCAATGCACGCGTCACATTCGACATTGGCATTGTCATGGGAACAATGACTTTATCCCCCCACTGTAAGGGGGTGGCAGTCCTGTCCCTGTGTCACCCCTCGACCCGCGGTGCCGGCGAGCCTGTCACTGTGCTTCTCAGCTTAGGGAATAAAACCCCGTATGCCTTTTATTGTCCACCATCTGTGTTTGTTGTCAACCCGAGACTACCACTGTCAAGCTTTATTCTCGGTTGTTGTGATATACATATATATACATATATATATATTTAATATCTATGTCTTTGAAGACAATGACTGTCTTTGAAGACATGTCATACGGTCTTTGAAGACAGTATGACATGTCTTTGAAGACATGTCATACGGTCTTTGGAAATCCGATCGAGATTTTTCATTCATT
Source organism: Cymbomonas tetramitiformis (assembly GCA_001247695.2). NCBI lineage: Eukaryota > Viridiplantae > Chlorophyta > Pyramimonadophyceae > Pyramimonadales > Pyramimonadaceae > Cymbomonas > Cymbomonas tetramitiformis. The sequence continues at coordinate 4,350 of LGRX02002351.1, forward strand.
CCTGGAAAAAAACGTTGCGTGCCCCCAACGTAACGAACACTTCCGAAACCGAAACGTAACGAAGTCTGACTGTTTATTTTCACATAACATAACATTCTTGACAAAGATGTCTTCCAAGGTAAAAGCGCTTTATTTTGCTGGCAAGCAAAGAGTTGCGAATTGCGCTTGGTTTGCGCTCCGCAACCTGGTGCAAACAAACGCGGTGTCCGCAAAGGACCTCCGCGGCTTCGCGGACGCCCTAACGGAGGGTGTTGTGAAGCATGCCCTTGAAGGGTATTTATCCCCAGATGCGCAGGGAATGTACCTCTCACGAAGAGTGTGATATATATATAGTTGAGGTATATATTCACAGCTCGGGAAACAGTCAGGAACTGGTGAAACGGCTAAGACAATTTGATAACACAATTACTCAGGGTTTTGTGTGCGTCGAATTGTCTGTCGGAGAGCACGAGACAGGCCGCAAGTGACACTCGCAGTGAGGGGTGACACAGAAAGGGGGTTGACTGTCAGTGACACAAAGTCACCCCCTTCATGACACCACCTCACCCCGAAGGTGTGAAGTCACCGGCAAGATGCAGCAATTCACCCTCGGTCCTAGCTAGTACACAAATGTTACTCGGCCCAATGGGACCTTTTTCAGTCCATCTAGTGGCGGATCCCCGCGTGGGCGATGGCTAAGCAACAATTGCATGTCTAGGCTTGCTAGGTCACAACACAAAACTGCCGATGTCTGTTCTAATTCTTGGTGGGGATGAATTTCGGCGGCGGTGGTGCCCTCGATGGTGGAGGGTGTCGAGTGCCACCAAGGTGATGGTCAACCAATCCCTGTACGGTGCCAGAGCCAAAAGCGGCCAGGCACCACCATAGCGAATGCGTCGATGGAGAGGGGGTAGGGAGGTGGAAAGTGAAAAATGCGGAGAGGGGACGTGATTGAGTACATGGGAAGAAACCCAAAAGGGACGATGGCGAGGGGCGAAGTGAGTGCGACAGCACCACCAGAAACCACCAAGTGGCGACTAGGGGGCGTGTAAGGCGAAGGCGAGGGAAGCGGAGAGATGAAATCGTTGGAGTCAGAGCGCTTGCTGTCGACGATGGAAACGTTGGCGTCGAGGTTGATGTCTGGTGCGCAAGCACCACCAGACACCACCAGAGTGTTGCTAGAGGTAAAATGTCGTTGTCGAAGAAATTTGAGTACGGATTTCACGGCGGCCATGCGTACACGTTGACGCGATGAAGCCATGACCAGCAGAGCTGCAAAATCTGAGGCCCTTAAGGTAGGGTTCCAAGGCGCAAAGGTAACTTTTCGAAAAATTAGCCAAATCGAGCGATGTAGGAGTCAAATTGGGGTAGAATGCGACGAGGAAAACGGAGGTGAGGTCAAAAATAACGTAAGGTAAGCCAGTTTTGCTGCAGAAGAAGCGCTGCTGACCAGAGTGCAAAGTAAAGTGTTGAAAACGAAAATGAGAACGTAGATACGAAGATACGAGGTGGTAAATTAACCGAAAAACGTTGGTGAAGATGCGCGGAAAAGTTCCGGGAGATACGTGGCCGCAAATAGATACGTTGTAGATACGTGGAAGCAGTCGTTGAAACGGAGATACGTTGAAGATACGTTGCGGCGAAGATGCGTAGATGCGTAGATACGAAGATGCGTGTAGATACGGGAAATAGCCAAAGCACCGTTCACGAAAATACGTAAAACAGGCCGATAACCTCACGAAGAGTGTGATATATATATAGTTGAGGTATATATTCACAGCTCGGGAAACAGTCAGGAACTGGTGAAACGGCTAAGACAATTTGATAACACAATTACTCGGGGTTTTGTGTGCGTCGAATTGTCTGTCGGAGAGCACGAGACAGGCTGCAAGTGACACTCGCAGTGAGGGGTGACACAGAAAGGGGGTTGACTGTCAGTGACACAAAGTCACCCCCTTCATGAACCTCCTCGATGGCAGGGACGCCGTCGACCACGATATCCAAGTCATCAAAGGCCAGTTGGCCTTCTTGGGTTTCGTTTTGAGTGATGTCACCCGCACCGCATGTAGCCCCTTCAGGGACTACGTGACGGTGCTTGGCGATGATGTGCCTCAGGCGCCAGCAGGGAGCAGGTGATAGCATCTCCATTTTGTAGCTACCCCCCTGACATTTTGTAGCTTCGATGCATTTTTGTAGCTCTTTTAGAACTGGCCAAGAAAATCCTCTGAAAATTACCGGATTTCCTTCGTTCCCTTATAGGAGAATCGGGAAAATTCTGAAGAAATCTTCTACCATCCTCTCTCAGAACCAAGCGTTCCACCTTGCACAAGGCTGCATCGCCACACAGCGCCCTCAGATATTTGTAACCGTACTCCCCAACGCATCCTGCGGTACGGGGCGAGTCCATGTCAGAAAGGAAACCGATCTCAGAATTTTCAGAAAGCAGATTCTGTCGTTTCAAGATCTTCGTCGACCGTCACTTTCTCACATTCGTACTTCTTACATCGACTGTATTTCGACCGATCGACCGCCAGATCGACCAATCGACGGGCCGACCGACTGACTGACCGTTGGATCGGTAATTACAATTAGCTGATTCTCGCTATCGGATATTTGATATCTTGGTTTCCGGTATCTAATCCATTCTTGAAAACTTCATTTTGCGGCGCCCCCTTCTCCTGCCCCCTGAGCTCTGTGTTGTTTGTTTTCATACATCGCAACCTTTTTGATTTGTATCACTTCTTGCTGCTTGTTCTCAGGGCCGACTATACTGTGCGGGTGGAACCTGACGCAGGGCCCACGCATCTTGCGCTAACCTCACATCAGCTGCATCCCGCCAGCAGCCCAATCTGTTCTTTTGATTGAAAGCAGGTGTGCTTGGAGACGGGCGGGAATCTTTGCAGCCCGCCGGTGGTTTCAATTCCTAACATCCTTGCTGAGAAGCGCTTCGTTGTTTACAGGTTGCGTTCCGATTTTTCGTTAGTGTGTAATGCCGCCAGCAACTTCGCAGTTGCTGGCGGCACTCTGATGTCCTGCAGGTCGAGAAGTGTCTGGATGCCGTCGCGCTGTAATACAGCCCGACGGTTCCGAAGGAATTTTTAACCCCTGCCTCGAGCAGCGCTTCGTACTTTCTGCAGGTTTTCTTTATGGCTCTGCCATTTCTGATTCCGCCAGCAATGGTGCTGCCGGTATCAGAACTTGAGTAGCAGACACGAGGGCGATAGCTGCACAAACTGTGCAGTGTGGGTTCGAATCCCACCGCTCTGACTGACTTTCTTCTTGTGTGATGTTGCAGGGATTTCGATTGCGTGCTGTCTTTCTTAGCCTGTTTTGTTCCTTGTTTGTTTTTACCTGCAGTTCCAAACTGCTGTTCCAACTTTTTTGCGTGCAGGTATTTTACACATCTGTTATGGCGACATCGCTACTGACAAAAATTCTGCTGAAATTAGAGTTTTAGCTTACAGCCATGTATACATGACTGAAATTTGTTTATAATAGAAGCATTTGTGCTGTGACAAATCGTGTTGTAGTTCGGTTTGTATTAATTATTCACAATAGTATGTGCATATTTGCGGTGATATTTTAGTATTTGTTTCTGTTTCCATCTTGCTTGCTTGATCCCGTAATTCGATGGGTTTCTGCAATGCTATTTTCTGCCCGCGAATGATTTCTACGAGTGGCTTCCTCAGCAAAGCAATAAATTTGTTTTCAGTTACTATTCGTTTTTGTTTACATAAAGATTTTTATGTGTATACGCGCTGTACTATTCCCACGTGTTTCTGCTCGCTTGAAATAACATTTCAGATAGTTTTGTAGCTAGCTACAAAATGGCAAACCGCTCGCCATTTTGTAGCTATAGCTACAAAAATGCATATGGCGAGCATTTTGTGGTCTAGCTACAAAACCTGGAAGCTACAAAATGTCCGGGGGGTAGCTACAAAATGGTCGTGCTACCGGGAGCAGGTATCTCGTTTACGTGGAAACCTTGGACGGTCGTGATCATTTTGCGGTTTTGTTGCGTGGTGGAGTGAACAACACCGCCAAACCCTTCCGGTGGCTTGATAGCCTAAGGCCTCAACCTCGCACCTATTGGACCTAGGTCCTGAATTGTAATCGGAGGTCCTGAATGCTTATCGAAGGTCCTGAATTGTAATCGGAGGTCCTGAAAGTTTACCGGAGGTCATGAATGCTTATCGGAGGTCCTGAATGCTTATTGAGGTCCTTCCCCCCTCCAGTGGTCCCTCTGAGACCCCTCTAGACCCCTTTGATGGGTCCCACTATCGGTCCCCCTCACTCCCTCCTTGCGCCTTAGTTTGTCCCTCGAGGCATGTGGATCTTAAATTGTGTGCATTCCTTGGGGTTGGGGTAGATCCATTCTTTGCGGGATGCATTCATGTAATTTTCTGAATTGTAATCGGAGGTCCTGAATGGTAATCGGAGGTCCTGAATTGTAATCGGAGGTCCTGAATGGTAGTCGGAGGTCCTGAATGCTTATCGAAGGTCCTGAGTTGTAATCGGAGGTCCCGAATGGTTATCGAAGGTCCTGAATTGTAAGCGAAGGTCCTGAATTGTAATCGGAGGTCCTGAATTGTAATCAAAGGTCCTTAATTGTAATCGGAGGTCCTGAATGCTTATCGAAGGTCCTGAATGGTAATCAGAGGTCCTGAATGGTAATCGGAGGTCCTGAACTGTTATCGAGGTCCTGAATTGTTATCGGAGGTCCTGCATTGTAATCGGAGGTCCTGAATGGTAATCGGAGTTCCCGAATGGTTATCGAAGTTCCTGAATTGTAATCGGAGGTCCTGAAAGCTTATCGGCGGTCCTGAATGTTAATCGGAGGTCCTGAATTGTAATCGGAGGTCCTGAATGCTTATCGAAGGTCCTGAATTGTAACCGAAGGTCCTGAATGATTATCGGAGGTCCTGAATGCTATTTGGAGGTCCCGAATGCTAATTGGAGGTCCTGAATGTGATTCGTAGGTCCCGAATAGTAATCTCGCTGAAGTCCACCCTTATTACTTAAGTATATTATTATTACTTTATTATATTCTTATTACTTTATTATTTTTAACCTTCCATGTCTTCTTGAGGTGCTAAAGGGACGATGTAATGTTTGGCGTCTACGCCATATTGGACTGAACACATAGACTTAATATGGTCTTCCTTCAACACCTATAGTACCCTGCTAGTTTTTATGTCCAAGGCTACTTCTTCGGGAAGGAGGTCCACCATCTCTTGCATGCTAAGCTTGGCATCCGCTTCGGCATCCGCTTGCATTCTGCATCCCAACGACCCACCCCCCTCCCCTCCCTATTGAATGTCTCCAATCGTACATCGGACAGATCCACCGAGGGATACAACCCCACAATTGGGGGTCGAGTGAGGCCACCTGCAAAACTCTTCAATGCCAGCTCTCACGGTGGATCTATCCATTGCAACAAGCCTGCACATAAATCCCAAGCACAAGTGGCATGCATCTCAATAACTCATGTAGGTTGTGTACTTGTGTGTGATAGTCTTTTATATAGAATGTGCGAAATTACCTGACTTGTTCCCTGGTGGCCCACGTGGAAAACTTTTCTCTCTTTGATCGTTCTTTGTCAAGTGTCTCTGCGTGCTCATACACGTCCGCCATGTCCTTCGTACCCACAGCTCTCCACATGGTGTATTGCATCCAACCCCGGAACTTCGAAAGGTCTTTCATCCGATTACGATGATTGGGCGTGTGCTTAGTGATGACCATTTCCTTTAAAGGCATCGTTCCGTTCACTTCGTTTCCTTCATACCAATGTTTAACGAAGGTAACCGCTGAGGCGTATTCCCCCGCTTTGGGAAATAACGCGGCGGTGGTGCAAGTGGAAGGCGATACGTCCGCATTTGATGGAGTAGAACTGTGTCGTGCCGGAGTTCTATTAGAAACACTGACGGGTGTTGATGTTGCAGGTGTAGCCGATGCTTGGGTGGCAGATATAGGCGACGTAACCGGATGTGGTACCCCTCGCTGAAGGCCATCACTTTGCAATGTGACATCCACAACCGGTATCAACCCCAACCCTGGAACGTGCTCGACTGGCCATTGGGTGATTTCACCATTCAATCGCACGTACATGGCGGAGGTGGAAAAAAATTGCGAGCTTTGGCGGAATTCCGAGTTGGAACCAGACCGATATTCCGTGCCCGTCTGAGAGGTTGTTGGATCTCGGGCATCCACACGCCTACAAACACCAAGCCAATTATCATTTAGTAACGTTTATGGTCAACGTTGGTCCTGAATGGTAAGGTACCGGAGCGTGACTTTTCGGGTGCCGCGGAGCCCTTGCAAATTTCTATTTAAGTGAAAAAAAAACAAGCCCTTTTAACACGGGAACAGGGGGGAGGGAGGGAGTTAAATCATATGGAGGCATAATTCAAACCTGTTCAATTTGTCCACAACACTTTGCAAAGTTTCGACGGTTTCCAGGAGTTGCTCTTGCATTTTGCGTGGACGATACTGCTCAAATTCTCCATTCATCTTGCGCGTGGCAAAGTCATTTTGAAGAGCTCTACATACATACATTCATCCCAGCTAAAATATAGTAAGTTCCCTCTAGGCACGTACATCCTACTGTGATTCATGCTACTAAGGGGCATGCAGGGGGGCATGCAGGGGGCATGCAGGGGGCATGCACGGGGCATACAGGAGGCGGAGGGGGCCATGGAGGGGGCATGCACGGGGCATGCACGGGACATGCAGGAGGCGGAGGGGGCGGAGGTTTATTATGAAAAGAGTGAGGTAAATTTTATGCCTAAGGGAGGAGATGTGCCAGGGAACACTAGCCATGCCAAGCCATTCGATTGACATATTGTATTTACGCGTACTGGGGCAGTGAAATGGCAATGGGCTCGGAAGGGGACTCCTGAGCCATTGACTTCGTACTATGGGGAGCGAAAGCCTGGGCTCGATTATAGCTGGCAGCATATTATCGTCCACCCTTCTGGTGCGCTACGCCGCTGGGAGCGTAATATGGGCGGTGGCTGGTTTCTGGAAGACGCCACTCTAGTGAAGGCGCCGGTAGCGCCATTCTCATTACCGCTCAGCGTTGCGTACAATCAGACGAGTGTGAAACTTGACGATGATGACTATCGTGGAATTCCATACACGGGGCGTAAGTCTGTACAATCGACGCCTACGAACAGTGACGATTCGGGTACAGGCGCTGTGACCTGGAGTAAGGAGAAGCTACCAGATTCGGATGACCATGATGACGCGAGTGTCATAGACAGTAAGGAGAAGCTACCCGATTCGGATGACAAGGATGACGCGGGTGTCACAGACAGTAAGCATGTCATGGATACTGCCAGTCCGAAATGGGAGCCTGCCTCGCCTGAATATGATGACACCGAGGATGACGTCAGCGAGTTCGATGACTTGGTAGCTGACGATGCCGAAGAACAAGCTGAAGCTCGAAAGTTGAAGAGACTGGGACTGCAGTTGATCATGGATGATAAGGGTGAACTTATCTGGGTGCCAAAGGGCACTTCCCCGACCTCACCCGTTCAGCCAGAGGATCAGCCTATCACCGAGCAGAAGTCTGAGGCCATATCTGAGGATGCCCCAGCCTCTGTGGTGGAGACTGTTCAAGTACCATCGAAGGAACCAGCTGGGGTGTCCGAAGAGACGAAGAGGCAACCCAGGAAATATCCTGCCTGTTGGACAGCTGAGTACATAACTCATTTGAAATGCACCTTAAGCAGTGACAGTGATGACGAAGAAGTGCTTGACGTGGCTCCTCGTAGGAAGAAGGCAAAGACCAGCAAGGGACAATGAAATCAACTGTCTTGATTAGGATTGTCCAAATGCAGATTCTCTGATTAGGATTTGTATAGGTGGCAGATGATGATATGCTAGCCGACATGGGACAGATCGATTAGAGATATGAACTGCGCGCCTTGAAAGTATAAGACTTGAATTCTGCCCATTTGGAGGCTGTTCTAACTTGAAGTAACTATTTGGAGGAGCTGTTGCTCAACCTGTTAATTCACTGGTCAATCTTTCCTGCCATAAAGATATTGCAATTGCTTGAATTGTAGCCTTGTTCAACTGTTTATCTAGAACATTGCAATTTTGTACACTGCAAAATTGCCGAAAACGGACCTGTGCCCCAAGATTTGAAGCAGAATTAACCTCTGACTGACCCTTCAGCTCCGGCTCGGATACAGTCAAGTGCTCAAGAAGGCTTCACTTGGAAGTGGTATTGCTCTGCACCTTTTTGCCCCCTGCCTTTCACCCTGCATGTTGACAGTCGCTTTTCCAAAACTGTTATGCTGCAAACTGGTCAGAAAGTGGGAAAAGAAGCCGCCAGCAAGTCAAATTTACCGGGATTAACAACCAGATTGACCCGAACCGAGAGTGAAAAGTGGACCATTGGCCAGATTGAGAAAAGAGGACCTCGGAGACAGTTTTAACGTAGACAAAAAAATCCTGACGTTTCTTGATGTTTTTTTTTCCGTTTGGAACCTGGCCCCGACACCTGGGTCCTCACGGATCTCTACATTTTAAATTGGGATGGCCAACCGGCAGGTCGGATGGGACGAATGGTACTGGTGGCACTGATGAAACTAATGGAATTGCTGGGACTCCGGAACCTGGATTTGTGGGACTTACGGGGCTAGTGCCAGGACTGATGGGACTAGTGGGACTGCTTGAACTGGTACGTGCATATAAAATACTTTTACTTCTTCCAGATGAAATCCAGTAGGCGGAATATTCCATGTGAACCAAGATGGCTATATTGCCCATTAATAACATGATGAAATTTTGCAAGGGAATATTCCTATATTCAAAACAAATCGCCTGCGGCAGCCAGGTTTCCGGTGTACTTTTCCAGTTAGACGATTGGAAATGGTGGGACTGCTGGGACTCACAGGTCGGATGGGACGAATGGTACTGGTGGCCTTGGTGAAGGTTTCGGTGCCACCGGTTGAACGATTGGAAATGGTGGGACCGCTGGGACTCACAGGTCGGATGGGACGAATGGTACTGGTGGCACTGGTGGAAACTAATGGAATTGCTGGGACTCCGGAACCTGGTGGGTCTGGACGTCTAAAACGGATTGTAGGATTATGCGGGTTTATTCAGACGGAATGGATTTGTGGGACTTACGGGGCTAGTGCCAGGACTGATGGGACTAGTGGGACAGCTTGAACTGGTACGTGCATATAAAATGCTTTTACTTCGTCTAGATGAAATCCAGCAGGCGGAATATTCCATGTGAACCAAGATGGCTATATTGCCCATTAATAACATGATAGAATTTTGCAAGGGAATATTCCTATATTCAAAACAAATCGCCTGCGGCAGCCAGGTTTCTGGTGTACTTTTCCAGTTAGACGATTGGAAATGGTGGGACCGCTGGGACTCACAGGTCGGATGGGACGAATGGTACTGGTGGCACTGATGAAACTAATGGAATTGCGGGGACTCCGGAACCTGGTGGGTCTGGACGTCTAAAACGGATTGTAGGATTATGCGGGTTTATTCAGACGGAATGGATTTGTGGGACTTACGGGGCTAGTGCCAGGACTGATGGGACTAGTGGGACAGCTTGAACTGGTACGTGCATATAAAATACGTTTACATCTTCCAGATGAAATCCAGCAGGTGGACTATTCCATGTGAACCAAGATGGCTATATTGCACATTAATAACATGATAGAATTTTGCAAGGGAATATTCCTATATTCAAAACAAATCGCCTGCGGCAGCCAGGTTTCCGGTGTACTTTTCCAGTTAGACGATTGGAAATGGTGGGACCGCTGGGACTCACAGGTCGGATGGGACGAATGGTACTGGTGGCACTGGTGAAAACTAATGGAATTGCTGGGACTCCGGAACTTGGTGGGTCTGGACGTCTAAAACGGATTGTAGGATTATGCGGGTTTATTCAGACGGAATGGATTTGTGGGACTTACGGGGCTAGTGCCAGGACTGATGGGACTAGTGGGACAGCTTGAACTGGTACGTGCATATAAAATACTTTTACATCTTCCGGATGAAATCCAGCAGGCGGAATATTCCATGTGAACCAAGATGGCTATATTGCCCATTAATTGCACATTAATAACATGATGGAATTTTGCAAGGGAATATTCCTATATTCAAAACAAATCGCCTGCGGCAGCCAGGTTTCCGGTGTACTTTTCCAGTTAGACGATTGGAAATGGTGGGA